>LR812519.1:58457751-58721881 GCA_903798195.1 Danio kyathit
AATTAATGTGAAATTTATTACATACTATAAATAATCGTTAACTTCCAGCTGTAGATGGATAATAACAGCCTTCTGAGCCTACCAGTAGGTGCAGAAGGCCCCTACTTGCCCAAATCTATCAGCTGATAACCACTGATAATGCCCATTCAATCGAGTGATAACATAAACCAATGTATTTTTTTTAACAAAATAAATAAAACGTAAGACGCATCGTCAAACTTTTTAGCATTTCAGCATAACACACTGTTTCCTTTTTGCAGATCAGTCCAAAGTTTCTTCATTCTAATTCCACAAGTCACACCTGGCCATTCAGCGCTATAGCTGAGCTGATTGGTGAGTTGACTAAATCCCACTTTTGTTGACTTATTTGCTAAAAGAAAGGCATCATGTTTAATTTAGAGTTTTCATCCTTCTCATTATGGAGGCATATTTCAAAAGGACTCATAAGATGTTATAGTTTTAATAAACTTGTGTGTTTGTGTGTGTTGCAGATAATGCTTATGACCCAGATGTTCGTGCCAGACAGATGTGGATCGACAGGACGTGCATTAGAGGACTGGACTGCCTCTCTTTCATGGATAACGGACTGGGTTTGACCAGAGCCAAACTGCACAAGATGCTCAGGTACAAAGTACCACTGCTTCACTTAATTTATTGTTCACTTTAAGTACAGCGAGTGAAAAGTGTGTGAAATGGATTTGTAATTACTGGATGTTATAATTGCAGGGGAGTCAAGAACTCTTAGTCACTTAATGCAAGGGATTCACTGTGGCCTTATGTCATTAGCACTAAAAGCCTATAACATTAAACCAACATTGAGCACCAGGGCCTACTGCCAGAACAATTAAAGGCAGCTAATTAGCTTCTTGTGATCACTCTACTAATTCCAGTATACATTATACTGTGCCTAGAGTTGTGAATGAATGCAGCTAGTTTATAGTGTACAGTAAATGTTTTACCAGATAATTTACTTAGTAGTATCTTGTATTACAAGTAATCAGATTACTTTTGAAGTAACTAGTAAGGTAACTTAAAACTTTTACTTTCAATAAAATACTTTCTAATTCAAATAAGTGATGGCAGTTACTCTGTTTTACAATTTATTAAACATATATTATGTAAACATGATAGTTTCTGCAGTTCAAGCCTAAATATGAACCTTTAAACACTTATCTAACTCGCTCAATAACAGATTCAGCATCCCTTAAAGGGGTAGCTCATCATGTGCAGTAAATGTTTGACCAGATAATCTATTTAGTAGTATCTTGCATTACAAGTAATCAGATTACTTTTGAAGTGACTAGTAAAGTAACTCATAACTTTCAATTTCAATTAAATAATTTTTCATTCAAATAAGTGATGGCAGTTACTTTGTTTTCCAATTTATTAAACATGTATTAAGTAAACAGGATTAACTTAGATACACTCATCTAACTCGCTCAAAAACAGATTCAGCGTCCCTTAAAGGGTTAGTTCATCCAAAAATAAAATTCCTTCCATCATTTATTCTCCCTCCATTTGTTTAAAACCTGTTTGAGTTTGTTTCTTTGGTTGAACACAAAAGAAGATATTTTGAAGAATGTTGGAAAGCAGCAGCCATTGACTTCCATAATATTTTTTTCCAACTATGGATGTCAATAGTTCTTTTTTTCCAACAGTCTTCAGAATATCTTCTTTTGTGTTCAACAGAGACTTCAAAGAAACTTATAAAGGTTTAGAATCAGTGAGTGCAAGTAATTGGTGAGGAAAGTTTCATTTTTGGGGGAACTGTCCCTTTAAAATAGATAAAATCAGCTGAATGGTTTTTTGATTGAGCTGCGCCCTCAGCTGTACAGACTTGAAATGTTTTTGTCCTCAGGCTACATTTCACTTTTTTTTTCACAAATAGAACTTTTTCATAATAAAAACAAAGAAGCAATAGCAGCTCAGATGAGAAAAGTTACACAAGTAACATAGTGAGTTTCCTTAAAGTAACTAAATAACACAATTAGTTCGTTTTTAAGGAGAAATGCAATGTTGTAACGTATTACTTTTAAAACACTTCCCCCAACACTGTTTTAAAGTTTCAGGTGTGTGTGTCTTGTTTTTTACTTGATGTGTTTGAAAGAAGTTTCTTATGGTCAACAGGGCTACATCCATTTTATTCATCAGAAAATAAATATAGTGAAATTTAAAAATAAAATAAAATAAATTAAATTAAATAAAACTAAATAAAATCTGCTGTGTAAAACATATGCTGGATAAGTTGGCGGTTCATAAGTCGAAAAGAATATTAATGAATAAATTTAATTTAATTTAATTTAATTTAATTTAATTTAATTTAATTTAATTTAATTTAATTTAATTTAATTTAATTTAATTTAATTTAATTTAATTTAATTTCGGCTGTGTAAAACAAAATTAAAATTAAATAAAATTTGCTGCGTAAAACATATGCTGTATAAGTTGGCGGCTCATTCTGCTGTGGCGACTCCTGATTAATAAAGGGACTAAGTCGAAAATAAAATGAATGATTAAATTAAATTAAATTAAATTAATTTCTGCTGTGTAAAACAAAATTAAAACTAAATAAAATCCGCTGTGTAAAACAAATGCTGGATAAGTTGGCGGTTCATTCCGCTGTGGCGACTCTTGATTAATAAAGGGACTAAGTCGAAAAGAAAATGAATGATTAAATTAAATTAATTTCTGCTGTGTAAAACAAAATTAAGATGAAATAAAATCCGCTGCGTAAAACATATGCTGGATAAGTTGGTGGTTCATTCCGCTGTGGCGACCCCTGATTAATAGGCCAAAAAGAAAATTAATTAAATTAAATTAAATTAAATAATTATTTTATTTTATTTTATTATTTTTTTTATTGTCATTATCGTTAATCTTTTGATTTATTGACATTATTATTTTCATCAGTGTTAAAAAATTTATTCAAAAATATTTAACAATTTTCAAAACATCATTTATTTGAAATATATATATTTTTGAACCTCATAAATGTATTTGCGGTCACCTTTTAATACATTTTCACATCCTTGAAAAGTAATATAAAAAAATAGAAAACAATTAAATGTTGCAATAAAGCAGACCCAGTTTCAGCAATTAACAAAACAAAGGTGTTTATTGATGAAATTAAGCACAAGACAGACAAGGGGATGAAGGTATATAAAAGTAGGAACAATAACACAAGGAAGTCAGTGGGACAAAATGGCACCAGAATCAACAGCCAGCCAGGAGTAGGAGCAACAGTGGTCAAAACCAGAGCTAGATACAGGAGCAAGCCAAGTAAACTTCAGACTGGCAGGCCAGAGAAGTCAAGACAAGGGATAGGACTGGAAAAGTATAAGACACAAGACAGGACAGCAAACAGGCAGCAATAATATGCAATAAAATGTAAACAAGCATAGGACAAACAGGGAAACATTAACATTGACAGGACAGACAAGACTGTCAGGTCTGGACCATGACATGTCCAGTATGCATTCAGAAATAGGTATGTTAAGTTCTAACCAATTCTCCTGATGTGTTTTAAGCTTTGGTTTCAGTAAAAAGAGAGCGCTGAAACTTCACATTCCAGTTGGCGTGTACGGAAATGGATTCAAATCGGGGTCCATGCGCTTGGGAAAAGATGCCATTGTTTTCACCAGGACTAAAGACACCATGAGTGTGGGGCTCCTGTCACAGTCTTACCTGGAGGCCATCGGCGCTCAGCGAGTCCTTGTGCCTATGGTCACATTTAGACGCGAAGGACAAAAACAGTACGGCTTTGCTTTCACTTTTATTATTACAGCTATTTATTTTTTTAGTTTCAGTTTTAATATTATTTATTTATTATATTTTATTTATTACATCTAGTGCAAAGATTACAGTACAGTTTGTATTTACACACATGCATTTCTGATCTTCACTGTCTCTTTACTTTCTCTGGATCTGTGCAGAGTGGAGGATGATGCCAGTCTGAGGGCGATTTTCACACACTCGCTCTTCAGATCGCAGAAGGAGCTGTTCGATGAGCTCCGTGCCATCAGCGCCGTCGGATATACAGGAACACGCATCATCATCTGGAACCTGCGCACGTAAGAAAAAAAACAAAAAAAAAAAAAAAACAACCTCCACTGCGCCAAACAATGAAAAACAAGCACTTTTTAAGGTTTTGAGAGCACAGATTTACACTTTCCCAGATCTTCTGCAATTGTTGTTGCAAATTTTTCAGAAGTTTGCACTTGGTATTAAAGAAAGGTTTACTTAAAACTAATAATTTACTCACCCTCAGGTGGTGCAATCAAACATTTAATATATATTTTTAATATAATAATAAACCTTTATATAGCACCTTTAAAGGGGACCTATTATGCAAAAATCACTGTTATAAGTTGTTTAAACACAACTGTGTGGCAACAGTGTCTGAATATAGCCAGTATCTAATGGTAATAATTAATTCATTCTATTTTTTATAATCACGCTTCATAAAAACAGTCTGCGGAAACACATTAAATTAAATTAAATTAAATTAAATTAAATTAAATTAAATTAAATTAAATTAAATTAAATTAAATTAAATTAAATTAAATTTTATTTTATTATTAAAATTTCTTTATTTAGCCAGGAGATCACATTGATCACATAAAAATCACAAAAAACAATACCACAAAATTACAAAATCACAATTCGTAAAAAAGGTCAGATCATAAAAAAACAATTACAAGTATCCTTTAAGACGTTGTACAGAAGATTTGGAAAAGTACGTCAAGTGTGTGTCAAGATTAAGCTGATTTTGCAGGCCATTCCAAGCCCTAGGAGCATAAAAGGTAAAACCATGTTCGCCAAGTTTTGACGATACCCTTGGGACTGTTAAACGAATACAGGAACCAGATCTAGTGCGTTGGTTATTTATGTGAAATGTTAGCAAATTAGAAAGATAGGATGGTAGTTTACCTACGAGAGCCTTTAAAGTAAATAAGTACAAATGTAATTTTCTCCTTTGATATAAAGATAACCAATCTAAGAAATCGTACAAAATACATTGATGTGTTCGTGATTTCGTTTTATTTAACTCAGAAACACTTTGATTGACGTTCTCCCTGTACGTGTCATCAGCGGAGGAAAGTCCCGCCCATTAGTGACGAGCTCTCCCTCATTAGCATAGACAGCCCTGAGTGGGAAGCAGCCATCTGCCATAGAGTTTTTGTGCTGAAGATATTGAGACACCGATAATACGATTTTAATACGATTAAGACAGTACTCTGATTAAAAGTCTGACATGTAAATAGCGATTTTTGATTACCTTAATCCGACTAAAGTCAAAATTTAACTAAACAGAAATGGAATTAAGATGTAGAGTATGCTGTTTTTAGTCGCATTATTGCAGTGCAGTACAGACATGTAAAAACCTTAATAAAACTATTACCTTTGTGAAAGATTTTTGCCGCATTTTGCGACAGGATAGTAAATATACACACTGCTGTTTGACGCTATTCTCTGCACCTACCGAGTCAGTCAAGGACCATTTGTGAAATGCGGAGGTTTTTTCTTTCTCATTCGGTGTGCGGTATCAAATTCCATTAAAACAACACTCTTCCCGCAGTTCGTACTTGCATCCAATATCTTGTTGGTCATGGAGGCCTGCATGAAATGTTCCGGAATGAAGGTTAAAGTGCCAAACTGCAGTTAAAGTCAACAAATTGATAATGAAACTGCGGAGGAAATGTGGATAGCGTGCTGATGCAGTGACGTTAGTCGAATTATGTGCTGTAACATGTAAAACGGGATCATGAAAGAAACATTCAAAAAGCAACTCATGTAAACACCATAAGCATATTATTGTCTTATTCAGATTAAGGCAAATAATTTGATTACTGTTGTCCATGTAAACGTAGTCATTGGCAGCAACGTGTTATAAATGAACTCGGGATGCCCTGCAGTGCAGTTGCACTAATAGTTGAAACACTGCCCACTAGGCTATGGACACCAACAAAGAAGATATTTTGAAGAATGCTGGAAAATAGTAGTCACTGACATCCATTGTAGAGAAAAAAATAATGTGGAAGGCAATGGCTAACGATTTCCAACATTTTGCAATATATCGTTTTTCTGACACAATTTCAGCATAGGCTCATTCTGAAAACGTACCTGAAAACGTAAAACATTTCTAGAGATCGCGAATTATGTAGCCAGAGGTACGGTATTGCTGTATTTTATCTTTAAAACGCACGCTACGGGGTGGTATGACGCGGTTCCTTTTCGCATTGACCAGCTGAACGCTTAGCTCTGTATGGTCGGCTTTCCTGCTGTTACCAGTTTGTTCAGTAGCTCGCCATGTACGTCTGCGGACTTGAGACGCAGAGAGGAGTTGACTACGATGTTGGGGTTCGAGTCCGGTGAAGAACGGTTCCAAAAACCAGGTAAGTCAAAAACAGAAGCCAAAAAAATAAATAAATAAACAAGTAAATAAAAAGGTAAGAATGTGGTAAAATCTGAAAACGTGGTAAAAATCAGGCGAGGGCTTTTCTTTTTCTGGATTGCCTTTTAAAACTGTCGCTTGGGTTTAGGGATGTGGGTGGGCGGGTCAATCGGTGCTTTTAAAAACACTATTGGTTGGGTTTAGGGAAGGAGGAGGGTGGGTCAGTCGATCGGTCAGTCGATCAGTCAGTCGACAGCGGCCTCTGGTGGATTTACGCGAGAACAGCAGGCATGAGTGGCACTCGCGAGAGAAATTTGAGATCTCAAAAAGCATACACAGCGGCCTTTGGTAGATTCGTGAAAACAAAAACTGCAAAAAAACTTACCTCTAGGGATGTATTTCGCGATCTCCAGAAATGTATATAGGGGAATGTTTTCAGAATGAGCCTGGGTTGCACAATTTCCATTTTGGGTGAACTATCTCTTTAAAAATAAACATTCTGTCACCATTTACTCATCCTTAGTTTGTTCCAAATCTATTTTCTTTCTTAATCAAGTTATTTATAAGTTATTCTGTTATTATAAGCCTATGTTTCCTGAGTAATATAGATATATGTACAGACGGATAAATGTGGGGAAAGCCTGTAAAGAAAATCTGTATAAAGGACTGTGCATAAAAGACTATGTATAAAAGACAGACTGAGAGATTCTCTCTTGAGTTTCCCAGCTTTGTTTTTTCTGACAATAAAGTCTATCTTCTTGCATCAAAACCTTAAGACTTTCTCACAAAAGAAGCAGACGCCACATCACTTTCTGCTGACATTACAGGACGTGTTGTTGAAACGGATGGCCATCTAAAATTATAAGTTTGCTACTATTTCAAAACATATATTTTAGAAACTGTTATTTTAAATGGCAACACAATTTCACGTTATTGCTCTTTATTGTGTTTGAAATCTAATAAATACAACCTTGGTGAACATTAAGGACTTTAAATAGAGAAACGCTTGTGAACCTTTTTGTACAATTTGCATTTTAATAATGACCTATAACTTGTGTTTTAATAATGACCTATAACTTGTGTTTTAATAATGATCTATAACTTGTGTTTTATAGGACAACAAACGGCAAGCCTGAGTTTGACTTTGACACCAGTAAATATGACATTCTGATCAGGTGGAACATCAGTGAGAGAAGCAATGGTGAACTCGCCATGATCCCAGAAAGTGAATATTCATTACGGGTGAGCAGAAACATATCTTGTAGATATACTTGATGGTATAAATTGACATTATTGTTTATATGTTTTCATGAAAAGAGGCTAATGTCATTTACATCCTGAATATACATTTAATGAAGATTTAAGTAAAGTATGTTTACAATTAAATAATTAAACTTTGATGATAAAACTTTTTTTACAGCTATGAAAAATAGAGAACACTTGGAAAGGCTCAGTTTTCCTGGATTTATGATTTATAGTTATGTTATAGTTATAACATGTAGTTATATTTATAAAACATAATTATGTCATAGTTATAAAACATTTTTTGTTTTGTTCTGCAATTTACTGCTGACATTTATACCAAATTTAAAATAAAAATATTGTAATTTAGAGGTTAAGCCATGTTTTACAATACAATACCAATGTTTTAACTTCAGAAGATTTTCAGTTTAGTTTAGATATTCTAATGAGTCATGAGACCACAGTATTCAAAAGAAACCCCAGATGCACCTCATCTCTGTTACCCAGATAAAAGCAAGTGTTTGCCGAAACGCATAGGTGCAGTTGTAAGGAATAGCCATGTCAATAAAGGCTTTTAAATATTTTTTTCCCACATTTTACGAATGCCTTGGACTGATTTTTGCTGTTTATTCTAAATAAAATATATATATCACATGTGCACAAACATACACACACAGACATACAGTTGAAGTCAGAATTATTTGCCCCACTTTGAATTTTTTTTCTTTTTTAAATATTTTCCAAATAATGTTTAACAGAGCAAGGAAATTTTCACAGTATGCCTAATAATATTTTTTCTTCTGCAAAAAGTCTCATTTGTTTTATTTCGGCTAGAATAAAAGCAGTTTTAAATTTTTTAAACACCATTTTAAGGTCAAAATTATTAGCCCCGTTAAGCTATATTTTTTTCGATAGTCTACAGAACAAACCATCGTGATACAATAACTTGCCTAATTACCCTAACCTGTCTAGTTAACCTAATTAACCTAATTAAGCATTTAAATGTCACTTTAAGCTGTATAGAAGTGTCTTGAAAAATATCTAGTAAAATATTATTTACTGTCATCATGGCAAAGATAAAATAAATCAGTTATTAGAGATGAGTTATTACAACTATTATGTTTAGAAATGTGTTGAAAAAATCTGCTCTCCGTTAAACAGAAATTGGAGAAAAAAAATAAACAGGGGGGCTAATAATTCAGGGGGGCTAATACTTCTGACTTCAACTGTAAATAACAACCAGTGTTGGGGGTAACGCATTACAAGTATCGCGAGTTAGGTAATAATATTACCGTTTTAAGTAAAGAGTAAAGTAACGCATTACTTTTTAACAAAATAAGTAATAATATTTGAGTTACTTTTTTGAAAATGTAAAGCGAGTTACTTTTTAGTTTAATTAATTAGCTTTTTAAAAATCAAGTGCTGAATTAAAATTAAAGTAATCACAATGAATCACGCAGTAATGAGAGAATGTGTTCATTATTTTGAACGTGTCGAAGAAAAGGAAATGGGAGATTGTTTCAATGGACAGTGATTTTACTTAAGACAAATAGTACAAAAGTAGCAAACACACTGCTTTAAACTTTCAATAATCTGTACGGTATATACGGCATGTGCAGCTCTGGGCTCAGGAAGTTCTCAGATAACAATATCCTAAAAGATTTTTTTTTATGTGTAAATGTGTCCATTTTTTTTAAAGCAAAGGAATATAATGTAGTTGTAGGTTATCCAGTGTGTTGTTAATTGCAGAACTCCTCTATTAAAAAAAGAAAAAGAAAAAAAACAAGTTCTGAAAGAGATCAAGCCTCAGCTAGGTTATAAAAAGGAATGCAAAAGTAACGTAACGCATTACTTACCATAAAAAGTAACGCAACTAGTTACTTTTTTAAGGGAGTAAGTCAGTATTGTAATGCATTACTCAAAAGTAACTTTCCCCAACACTGATAATAAATAAATAACTTCAGTCTTTTAATTTATTGTGTTACTTGTAATTTAATTTTTTTTTGCTAAATGTTTTTGCAATTTAAACTTTTAGGTGGGAGATAATAAAGTAATTCTTTATCTAAAATATTATTGGCGATGCAGTAGGTAGTGCTGTCGCCTCACAGCAAGAATGTCGCTGGTTCGAGCCTCGGCTGGGTCAGTTGGCATTTCTGTGTGGAGTTTGCATGTTCTCCCTGGGTCTCCGCGTGGGTTTCCTTTGTGTGTTCCGGTTTCCCCCACAGTCCAAAGACATGCGGAACAGGTAAACTGGGTAGGCTAAATTGTCCGTAGTGTATGAGTGTGTATGGATGTTTCCCAGAGATTGGTTGCAGCTGGAAGGGCATCCGCTGCGTAAAAAACATGGATAAGTGGATAAGTTGGCGGTTCATTCCGCTGTTGCGACCCTGGATTAATAAAGAGACTAAGCCGAAAAGAAAATGAATGAATAAAATATTATTATTTTCATATAGGCATACTGTAGCATCTTATACCTGAAGCCTCGCATGCAGATCATCATACGAGGGCAAAGAGTGAAGAGTCAACTGATATCCAAAAGTCTGGCTCATATTGCGCAGGACAACTACAGGCCGTCATTCCTTGTATCCTTTCAGAATATATTGTGTTTTTGTTGTTGTTGTTTTTTGGAGTTCACACACACATAACCATCATCCCGATCCTAACATTTCTTAACCCCTCCCTCAGAATAAGCGTTTGCGCATCACTTTCGGATACAACACCAAAAGCAAAGAGCATTATGGGATTATGATGTACCATAAGAACAGACTAATAAAGCCATACGTGAAAGTGAGCTGCCAATGTAAGGTAACCTGAAACGATTGCTTGTTGCTGCAGCTTCTTTATTCCTATAAATCCAATACTGAAAGCGGCGGTTTTGCGTTTCTAACAGGCCGAGAGGAAAGGCGTGGGCGTTATTGGTGTTATAGAGTGCAATTTTCTTCAGCCCACTCACAACAAACAAGACTTTGATGACACCGATAAATACAGGTGCGCTGTTTATCACTCTGCTGCTATTTACTCTAAATCATGCCCTTGGGTTGCTTTGATGGAAAGGCACTATTTTGTACAGGAAGATCATGCACAACCTCAGCATAAAGCTGGAGGAGTACTGGAACGAAATCCGCTACAAACGAAAGAAAGAGGATCCAAAGTGCACCATGGCGGTAGAGGATGTGTGGTGAGTATTGCTGTTAAGAAGTTTGTTTGTTTGTTACTCACTCTTCACTTGTCACAAACCTGTTTGAGCTTTGTTAAACACAAAAGAAGATATTTTGGAAACTTGTGACCATTGACATCCATATTTGTTTTTACTATGGATGTCAGTGGTTACCGGTTTCCAACAGTCTTCAAAATATCTTCGGTCACACTTTATTTTGATGGTCTGTTTGTTGAATTTAAGTTACATTGCAACTAATTCTCGTTAGATTATTAGGTAGACTGTTAGGTAGGGGTTTGTGTTAGGGTTAGTGTAAGTTGACATGTGCTTGCAAAGTTTCTTATAGTCAGGTAAATGTCTGTTGACGAAGCAGTATCAACAGATATTAAGCAGACAGTCTACTAATACTCTAATGGACCATCAAAATAAAGTGTTACCATATTTTCTTTTCTGTTTAACAGAAGAAAAACACTCAAACAGGTTTGGAACCACTTAAGGGTGAATACAAAGTGAGAAAATCTTTGTTTTTGTATGAACTATACCATGTAATAGGGGAGAACGGTGGACGAAAATACCATTTTTCATAAAAACCTAATTTTAAAAGATAATGTTTTTTGCAGAAATATACTTTTGCTGTGGTAACTAACTTACAAGAGTGCTCTATCCAAATCAGGTGTTATTTTGTGTCAATGTAGAACAGCTTAAATATAAACAAAAGTTGCACATTGTTATATTTGTGAGCCCATAGGCAGGGATGAAAATTACACACAGGTAGGTCAAAAGTAACAACAATATTTGCAAGATTTACTGCCTTAATCATGTCTATTTTAAGTATATCTGACTATGACCTTGTTAATGTTAACATAATTTGTCCTTTATTTATGCAAAAAATATTAAACTGCATTTTCATTTTTGATTCACTTCCATCAAATGTTTCAAAAGCAATCCAACAATGCAATTTTTAAAAAATTGTTAAAAACAAAATTATTTAAAACATATGAGTCAAAACACTGATGTCTACATCAATGACCTCAATTCCATGAGAAAAAATTTGATCTAATCTATGCTTTAAGCGATGGGTTGGACCAACAACGTTTTGCTTTATCTCAAGTGATTGTAGTAAATCTGTAAACCCGAGTACTAATGTATCGTTAGTGTCATGTGGATGTTAAAGTCTCCTACAGTTAGTATTTTATCAGTTTTAACTAATAATTCAGAAATAAAATCAGAAAAATCTTTTGTTGACATAGGGTCCTGGGGGTCTATATATGGTGATTAAAGTTGAGTGAATATAAATCAATTAAGTTGTCTAATCGAAATTTTAAAAATTAAAATTGTTTCAGCTCCTTTTAAATAAGCAGCTTGAATAAGCAACAGAATTTTTTGAAAGTGTATACCACAATAGCTCTTTAAAAAAATGCATTTGCCAAAAAAATCTGAAACGGTCCCTGAGCCCGGCTGTAGATTGATTATTAGACTGACACATGAAAACAGTAACACAATTTGTAATAAGGAAAAATATATATAAATATAATATAAATATATATATATATATACATTAGGATATTGATATATATACAGTTGAAGTCAGAATTATTAGCCCCCCTTTTAATTTTTTTTTTTCTTTTTTAAATATTTCCCAAATGATGTTTAACAAATGCAGGAATTTTTCACAGTATGTCTGATAATATTTTTTCTTCTGGAGAAAGTCTTATTTGTTTTATTTCGGCTAGAATAGAAGCAGTTTTAAAAAAATTTAAGAACCATTTTAAGGGCAAAATTATTAGCCTCTTTAAGCTAATTTATTTTTCAATTGTCTACAGAACAAACCATCATTATACAATAACTTGCCTAATTACCCTAACCTGTCTAGTTAACCTAATTAACCTAGTTAAGCCTTTAAATGTCACTTTAAGCTGTATAGAAGTGTCTTGAAAAATATCTAGTAAAATATTATTTACTGTCATCAGTTATTAGAAATGAGTTATTAAAACTGTTATGTTTAGAAATATGTTGAAAAAAATCTTCTCTCTGTTAAACAGAAATTGGGAAAAAAAATAAACAGGGGTGCTAATAATTCAGGAGGGCAAATATTTGTATGAAAAAGGGTAGAAGTCCAAACCATGTTTTGGTATTTTCTGTTTTACAATTTTCAGGATTTACTGAAGACATACAGTGAAAATTTTGTGGTTTTAAAGGTCTGAAATTGTTCAGTTGATGTTGTTACATTTGTAGTTTTTCTGTCAGATGCAAAAATTTATCATATATATTTTTTATATATATTGAACCATGAAATCGTAGTTACTAATGTTTTGGGGTAGTCTGTAAATGATAATTGTGTCATAATTTAATTATAAATAGAGATATTAAAAAAGTGCATTAAATAACTACATTTTAAACCTACCATTAACTGGCTGGGCCAGTTGGCATTTCTGTGTGGAGTTTGCGTGTTCTCACTGTGTTAGCGTGGGTCTCCTCCGGGTGCTTCAGTTTCCCCCACAGTCCAAAGACATGCGCTATAGGTGATTTGAATAAAATAAATAGGCCACAGTGTATGAGTGTATGGGTGTTTCCCAGTACTGGGTTGTGGCTGGAAGGGCATCCACTGCGTAAAACATATGCTGGAATAGTTGGCGGTTCATTCCACTGTGGTGACCCCTGAAATATAAGGGACTAAGCCGAAGGAAAATGAATGAATTTATATTTATTTACATTATTTACTGAAAAATGCTTCAAATAAGTGATTTGAAGCAATGATTGGTAAATGATTGTTTTTTTTTTAAGCAGTTCAAACGATTCATCAAATATACTGTGAAAACAAAAACATTTAACACAATTACCAATTTGGTCCTTGAGCTCTGCTCCAACAGATTTCAATGTGGAAAATTCAACTGTTCAATTAAACTTGACTTAAATTTTTTTTTTATGTCATTGCCATATTGATTCGGGGGTCCCAAGTTTAAGTCCCGGTTTGTGGACCTTTCCAGAAAAAATAAATCTAAACAGTTTCTAAAAATGTAAAAAGACGGCAGCTAGCTCTCTGCAACTCTCACATGGTCACCCACTGAAGCTAAGCAGGCCAAGCCCGGTCTGGGAGACCAAATGGGAAAGCTAGGTTTCTGCTGGAAGCGGTGTTAGTGAGGCCAGCAGGGGGCGCTCAACCTGCGGTCTGTGTGGGCCTCAACACCCCAGTATAGTGAAGGGGACTACATTCTGCTCAGTGAGTGCCGTCTTTCAGATGTGACGCTAAACCGAGGTCCTGACTCTCTGTGGTCGTTAAAAATCCCAGGATGTCCTTTATAAAAAAAGAGTTGGGCTGCGTCTGAAACCGCATACTTCCATAGTATACAGTACGCTAAAATCAGTATGCGAGCCGAGAAGTATGTCTGAATTCATAGAATTCGAAAATCAGTATGCGAGAAGTACCTGGATGACTTACTACTTCTGGCTAGATTCTGAAGTGCGCATCCCATGCACGCTGCCCTATCCCATGATGCCCCGTGAGAGAATTCATGAATGGGAGTGAATCGACGCAACTGACGCAGGTAGGTCACGTGACCATGACAAAATGGCGGATGTACGTCCGAATTCCATTCATACTTCTTACATTCATACTGTATAGAACGTACTTTTCTAACGGCCGAGTACGTTTAAATTCAAATGCAGTACCTACTGAGTAGTAGGCAGTTTCGGACGCAGCCTAGGGGTTTAACCCCGGCTTCCTGGCCAAATCTGCCCTCTTGGTTAGGAGGCCTCTTTTCATCATGGCCTCCTAACCATCCCTATATCATAATTGGCTTCACCACTCTGTCTCCTCCACCAATCAGCTGTTGTGTGGTGTGCGGTCTGGCGCCATATGGCTGCAGTCACGTCATTCAGGTGAATGCTGCACACTGGTGGTGGATGAGGAGATCCCCCCAATGTGTAAAGTGCTTTGAGTGTCCAAAAAAGCGCTATATAAATGTAAGGAATTATTATTATTATTATTTTTATTAATCATTTTAGAGATTGAAATCTACAATGTTTATTTCACTAGGTGAACAATGAATCCGTGTTTAAGTTAATCCACTAAATTATTATTATTTTTTAATCTTCAAGCAAAGTCTGATCATTTGCTTCTGCATTTGGAGAGGTGGTGTTTCTCCGCTGACGTCAGTTTGAAGATATCACAATATACTTAACCACGCCCCTTTTACCATTAGGTTACTACGAGGGAATGATGTGCAGAAAGAAAGCTCCACCACCCACTCAATATTCCGTTTCAGTTGTACATCAACATACTGAAATAAAAGTGTCAGCAACTTCCGGTTCACTTGAAATTTAAGATTAACATTTGTTTATAACATTACATTAAAACTAAGGTGAACTGCACTGTATTGGCCATTTAAGGAGAACATAATGTGTCTGAATAGATTCAATATAGCTTCCAGTGAGGACGTTTTATCAATTCCAGTCTCTGATCTTTAAGGCTTAAGAGTCAAACTGGGTGGAAATGTTTACATTTCGCAAGTTATCGTTACAAGGTGCCGTTTGAGATATCTAGCACTGTTATCTGAAGAGATGATCTCGGCTAGAGCTCACAGTGGAGGTGACATCCTGCACCATCCTGTTTTTACTGTCATTTTAAACGTGTCACCTCTGACACCTCTGTCAAAATCTCTAAGGGATGCTATAAAAGACTATGTGGATGACTGCACTGCAAAAAGGGCTTTTCCTATTAAGAGTTTTTGTCTTGTTTCTAGTCCAAATATCTAAAGATTCCTAAATCAAGAAGCGTTTCTTAGACAAGCAAAACATATAGTCATGTTTTCAGAAAATTCAGAAATTTCTAAATTAAGTGAGTTTTTACTTAAAACAAGTAAAACAATCTGCCAATTGTGTAAGCAAAATAATCTTATGTCAAAAGGAACAATTAGATTATTTGATTTACCCCATTGGCAGATTATTTTGCATTTTTTAAAGGAGAAATTTACTTGATTTTGGCATTTTATTTCTTAAAACAAGATTATATGTTTTTTTATGTCATTAAAATGTTTCATGATTTAAGATATTTTAGATATTTAGATTAAAAATAAAACAAAAACTCTAAGAAAAAATCCTGAGTTTGGAACAGCATCAATAAATAATGGTGGAATTTGACTTTGTTTTGTTTTTTTTTTGGTTAACTGTCCCTTTAATTCTTCATTGTCTTCTCTTGGCCGTCGTCCTCCAGGAAAGTCCCAGATCAAGTGTGGGTTCAGTGTGACAGCTGTCTGAAGTGGCGTAGGCTTCCAGATGGCATCACTGAGCTGCCGGAGAAATGGTTCTGCAGCATGAACTACGACCCACAGTTCAGGTGACCGAAACAGAATAGTTATGCCATGATATCATGAAGGAAAATGGAAAGAGGGGCATCGAAAGGACTTCGAATGATGGGCAGAAATAATTGACATTGTTTCTAGGTCAATGGATTACCATTTTCTGTTTTGGATTACCATGTTCAAAGACTTAAAGGGCACCTATAATGCAAAGTCAACTTTTGGAAGCCAGAACTGTGTGTAGGTATAGTGTGTCCACTGTCATACTGGAGTGACATAAACACAACGGTTCTGTTAAAATAGGATCTAAATCCCATTGGTTTTGAGGCCCACCGCAACGTGATGTAGGAATGTGGTTTTCCCCACCCACTGAATTGATTGACAGGCGCGTATTAACATGTTTCCATTGTAACACGTATAAACATGTCCACAGAAAATCTTTTGCAAAGAAACTAGGATTAAAAGATATCCTCTGACTCGCTGTGATCTCGAGAAAGAGTTTTACAAGTAAAAAGTTAAATGCTTTATTAGACTGGACTGATAAACCACATAAGGTTGGATTTATAAGGCCTACAATCAATACAACCAACATAATAACAAACCATTATAATAAGTGTCATCTTAATCTCCACACAGGAACTGCCAGGTAGAAGAAGAGCTGGAAGACGAGGAGGAAAATCAGAAGTCGTACCCTAAACCATTTAAACGCCAGTAAGTTATAATGATAATATATTGATTTATTATTTTATGCCATCATTAAAGATAACAGAAGCTTTACAATATTTTGTATGTGTTTATTCAGGAGGAGAAACACAAAAAGTCTGCTTGAAGAGAATGTTCCGGAGGTAAGAAGAAATTACATTAACTAGAAAATCAAACAGTATGCTAATGAATCACATTCTCTAATTAGGTTCACCTGTGAATGACTTCTCGTTTAATTGTTTCATATTTGCTCATTATTTTCCTGTATTTACACCATTTTTATTTTTAATTATGAGAATGGAGCTGGTTGAAAATGGTGAGATGGAACTGTGTTCATTTCCTTTTCTCATGATAGGTCTAACTGATTTATTTTTAAACTGATTTATATATTTTGACTGCCGTAGGGGCGACGCAGTGGCGCAGTAGGTAGTGCTGTCGCCTCACAGCAAGAAGGTCGCTGGTTTGAGCCTCGGCTCGGTCAGTTGGCGTTTCTATGTGGAGTTTGCATGTTCTCCCTATGTTCGTGTGGATTTCCTCCGGGTGCTCCGGTTTCCCCCACAGTCCAAAGAATATGTGGTACAGGTGAATTGGGTTGGCTAAATTGTCCGTAGTGTATGAGTGTGAATGTGTGTGTGTGGATGTTTCCCAGAAATGGGTTGCGGCTGGAAGGGCATCCACTGCATAAAACATGTGCTGGATAAGTTGGCGGTTCATTCTGCTGTGGCGACCCCAGATTAATAAAGGGACTAAGCCGAACAGAAAATGAATGAATGAATGACTGCCGTAATCAGCGCGTATGCTTAATTTTAACACAAGGGTGATGGACAACGGAGTTGAGGATCCATGTGCAGTTTATTAAGAACAGTAATCACGCAGGCAACAGTCAAAACAGGGACAAACAGATGCATACAGAGAAATCTGGAAGCATTGTCAGGTAACAGGTAGATGGTCAAAGACAGGCAGCAGGCAGGATAAACAATAAAACAAGGCAAGGATCGAACATGGATAGTCTAGACACAGAAAACGCTTATAAATGTTACATGGTATAAACGAAACAAGACTCAGCAATGTCTGTTAGTGTGTGTGCTTTTTATATGGTATATAATTAGTCTTGAGTAGCTCCCAGCTTTCTGTGTGTGTAATTAATGGAGAACCAGGACAGGTGTGTGAGTGTGGTGCCTGAAAGGAGTTGTAGTTCATATGGTGGCAGAATTGTAGTGAAAGTGAATGTGCTCCAGTGATCTATGAGGATGAGATCGCTGGGGATCATGACATTAATATACAAAGTGTTAAAAAGTTGACAATCCTGGTATTATTTAACCAAACTGCTGATGCTTAAAATGAATCATATTGAGATTTTTAAAAATAATTACATGAACTTGTGAAATTATACATTTATATAATCTAGTTTCAAATGCACAATAATCTACATATAACTGAAAAGTTATATTCTTTGGTTTTAATTACATAATTTCATTAACAGCCCAGCTATGAGAGACATTAACCTTTGTCTTTCTGACTACTGGCTGAGACAATGTGATGCAAATGCTATGGGCAGGTTTTAACCACTCAGCCTTTGTCTTCGGGTGATACTTTCAGGCCAAAGAAACCCCTTTTGTTGATGAACTTGTGTGGCAGGTTTCTAACACCTATATGCTGGTTAATCCAATACCTAATATGCATGCTTTGTTTAGCCATCTCCCCTCCTCTTAAGAAGACAATATAGACAGGACAACTAGCAGACTGCAGACCTCCAATAGGCTCTGCAGACACATGGACTTCTTGAAGACGCTGTATGACTGCAAATTAACCAACACGTCTCAATAAAGGAATTCTGCTTGTTTCGAGTCTCCTCGACTGGGTTCTGTTTTATTCCAAGTACACTGTAAAAAGCAATTACTTAAAGTAAGTAAACCCAATTGCCTTAAAAGTGACAAGTTGATTTTACTTAAAAATGTAAAAGTACATCTGTTTCAACTTAAAAGTATTAAGTTCACTTAATTTAATTTGTATAATTATACACATAATCCATTTGCTTACTCATTTTAAGGCTGGTTTACTCAATTTTTAAAAGTAAAATCAACTCATCGCTTTTTACAGTATACTCTGAAGTTAAATTAAACTGCTTGATCCTTATGAAATATTTATTTATTTATTTATTTACTTTTTAATGAAAGTCAGAGTTTTGTGTGAAAAGACTTCCAGTAGAAGCACAGAATTCTATGTCAGCAATGTCTGTGAGTGTGTGTGCGGTTTATATGGTCCATGTAATCAGTCTTGTGTAGCTCTCAGCTGTGTGTTTGTGTGTAATCAATGGAGAACCGGGACAGGTGTGAGTGTGGTGCCTGAAGGGAGTTGTAGTTCATATGGTGGCGGAATTGTAGTTTGAGTGAAGGTGACTTTTCTCCAGCGATCTATGAGTGTTAAGTTGACAATCCTGGTATTATTTAACCAAACTGCTGATGCTTAAAATGAATAATAACAAGATTTTTTTTAATTACATGAACTGAATGTTTTAATCCAAGTAGACTGTAAAAAGCAATTACTTAAAAAAGAGAGAAAACATAAATGTCTTAAAAGTGACAAGTTGATTTTGCTTAAAAAATGTAAAGTATTTCTGTTTCAACTTAGAAGTATTAAGTTCACTTAACCTAATTAGTATAATTATGCACATAGTTCATTGACTTAATCATTTTAAGGCTGTGTTTACTCTTATTTTTTAAAATAAAGTCAACTCATCGCTTTTTACAGTGTATTCTGAAGATCAATTATACTGTTGGATTCTTATGGAAAATTTATTTATTTATTTATTCATTATTTTTTTAATGAAAGTCAGAGTTTTGTGTGACAAGACTTTCAGTAGAAGCACAGAAATATCTGATTTTATTACACATGTCTTCATTTGTGAATGAAACACATGGGTTACAAATCATAATTTTAGCATTTTAGCACAGTTTTATAAAATTCAGAATAGATATTGTGCAACTGTAATGTGTTAAATCAAACTAATATTACAGCCTGTAGTGTCCCTGTAGTGCAAATCATCACCAAAATGCGATATCAGAATTATGATTTTTTTCTTTTCCTTTCAGAGCACACAGATTGAGAACCAACCAGGAGCATTAACATCCAGTCAAGCACCCAGACACCCACCAGCCTCTGTTTTGCCTGGTAAAGATGCAATGGCACATTAAAATTCATACTGTAATAGTTCTGACCCACCTTATCACCTAATTTAAGTAGCTCTGCTGTGGCTTGTGTTAATGAAAAGCCTCATTAGAAACCTCTTAAACTTTGGCTTTTCATGAGCACTGAAAGGGAACATATTGAAAAATAAAAGCATTCTAATATGCTCAATTGTTAGCAATATTGAAAATGGTTTTGTAGCTTTAATATTTGTAGAAACTATGATACATGATAAGTTATTCTAAATATGAAATAATTTGCGATGTTGTAAATGCCTTTTAGCCAACTGAATGCATGCTTGATTAAAAACAAATGCATAAAAAATAATTAAAATTAATAAATTACATAATTTTAAATGTCTTACTAGCTGAGTTTCCATCACCCTGTGCTAATAAGACATTTTTTTTAACTTGATGACTTTTATTAGTTTTGTCACAACAACAGTTTCCTTCGACTTAGTCCCTTTATTCATCAGGGGTCGCTACTGCCAACCTATCCAGCATATGTTTTACACAGCGGATGCCATTCCAGCTGCAACCCAATACTGGGAAACATCCATACACACTCATTCACACACATACACTACAGCCAATTTAGTTTTTTCAATTCAGTTATAGCACATGTCTTTGGACTGTGGGGGAAACTAGATTACCCAGAGGAAACCCACGCGAACACGGGTAGAAGATGCAAACTCCACATAGAAATGCCAACTGGCCCAGCCGGGACTTAAACCAGCGATTTTCTTGCTGTGAGATGATAGTGCTAACCACTGAGCCCCACAACAACAATTATTTATTCATTCATTCATTTTCTTTTCAGCTTAGTCCCTTTATTAATCCGGGGTCGCCACAGCGGAATGAACTGCCAACTTATCCAGCACATGTTTTACGCAGCGGATGCCCTTCCAGCTGCAACCCATCTCTGGGAATCATCCATCAGAAGTCCATACTCATTCACACTCATACACTATGGACAATTTAACCTACCTAATTCACCTGTACCGCATGTCTTTGGACTGTGGGGGAGACCGGAGCACCCGAAGGAAACCCACGCGAACACAGGGAGAACATGCAAACTCCACACAGAAACACCAACTGACCCAGCCGAGGCTCAAACCAGCGATTTTTCTTGCTGTGAGGCGACAGCAGTACCTACTGCGCCACTGCGTCGCCTCACAACAACAGTGCATAACATAAAAATACAACAACAAAAAAGATACAAATAATAATAATAATAAAGACAGGCAATTACAAATGATGTTAAAATATGCATTTTTAAGTATTGCATGAGAAATGAGTGATGGAAATGCCAAATTGTGCATAATAAATTATAAAAAAAAAAGTTTTTATACTCACTTAAGGTGGTTTTGGAATTGTGTGAAAAGGGTTAATGTAAATAATGGAAGATAAATAAATCAACTGTGACTTGGCAAACATTACACCAACAGTACATGACCAAATATTACAGTCAGCCACTCTTGATGTACACAACTTGATGGAAATGGCATTTGGGTTGTTTTTTGCAAAGATTTCTCTTCATGTTAGGATAGAAACCTAGCCAGTGACCCCAAAAGTTTAAATGATAGTATAAGACAGCAAAAAATATATATTATAATTTTTTTTGTATGGAAAAAATAAAAAAAATGTCATTATTTTGCTTGAATTTATTTTTTCTTCAGGTCTATCTTTAGCCGAGAGGTCTCCTTTGCCCCTCATTAACCTCACGGCGATCTCCAACTCTCTAAACAGGTAAGAATAGCACAGATAGTCATTGTTGATGAATATTTCTACAGTAAACATGTTTACTTTCCATCTTTTTCTGCCAGAAAGATTTTTTTATGTTTAAAAGACATCTAATAGACACCCAAACATAGACGTCTTTGCTAAAACAAGGCTAAATTTGGGCTATCAGTCATCAAATAGACAGGAAAGAAACAAAAAATACCTACATTGTCTAATTAAATTGTCTTGAGAGCTGAAATGGCAGTATGCCAATTCTGTTTACTTCTATTTTTAAACTATTGTCAGACTTCTATTTATTTTTACTGAGGGTAAAGTCTAGATCGGATATGCGGCCAGCCGGAAGTGCGATATGCATTATGAATTTATTGGGTAATTTAATAGATAACATAAATAATACTCGGTGCAACTACTGTTTTTAGGTTACTGTGACGGTTGGGTTTAGAGTTAGGGTGGGAGTAGATGATAATAAAATACAATAAATGTGAAATTTAATAAATAATATAAATAATTCTCATTAACTTCCAGCCGCAAACATATTCGTTCTAGCAACAACCCAAATTTAGCCTTGTTTAAGATGTCTTCCCCCACAAGTCCAAAGGCATGCTCTATAGGTGAATTGGGTAAGCTAAATTGGCCGTAGTGTATGTGTGTGAATGCGAGTGTATGGGTATTTCCCTTTGATGGATGCAACTGGAAGGGCATCCGCTGTGTAAAACATATGCTGGATAAGTTGGCAGTTCATTCCGCTGTAGTCCCCAGATTAATAAAGGTACTAAGCCGAAAAGAAAATGAATGAATGAATGAATGAATGAATGAAACAAATTACTTCAAATCTGGCTGCACTACAAATAATTCATTCATTCATACATTTTTCTTCGTCTTAGTGCCTGATTTATCAGGGGTCGCCACAGTGGAATGAACCGCCAACTATTCCGGCATATGTTTTACATAACGGATGCCCTTCCAGCCACAACCCAGCACCGGGAAACACTGATACACTTTTTGCACACACACACACTCAATCACTATGGTCGATTTACTTTATCCAATTCATTTATAGCGCATGTCTTTGTAGTATGGGAAAACCGGAGCACATCACAAATAATCCATATCCAAAATAAAAACTAAGAGAGATATCTTTGGCTTTGTGCTTTATTTTTATCCGTCATGAAAATTACATTATGTTTGGTATTTCAACGTGACATTATATTTTATGTGGCCAAACCTCTACTGACATTTTTTGTATGTGTGTGTGTTTTGTTCTTCCACATGATGCATGGCATTTCTCCAGATTATTTTTGCTTTGAATTCTCTTCAAAACTGTAATATCCAATCCAAGTAATATTAAAAAAGTAAGACTCATTTGGGTTTTTGTGGTTATACGTGGTCTGCTGTGAGTATTTTACTAGTACTAGTACACCTAATACTGTTAGGTGCCTTATAAAATTCAATGGATAGAGAATAACGTCTTCTCTTTGTATCTAGTGTTTCAAAACACTTCATTGATTGTTTGCAGTTTTTATGAAAATTTCCTCTCGTAATTCAAGCATCATGGGATGTAGTAAAAAGGTGGATAACACTAAGCTTGTCTGTTTTATTTCCATCTCTTCAGAGTAAAGCAGAAATTCTCTGCCCCAGAAACCCAGATTGAAGTGACTCCATCTTTTCCCGTGGCCTCGTTCACCCCTCTAGAAGATCCCTCTTCTCAAACTCTCCATCCTGCTTTGAACGAGGAGAGAAAGTCTTCCGTGATGAAAGGATTGGAGTCGCATTGGGGTCCCGCCTGTGAAAGAGATGCATCATCTGGGACAGGGGGGGAGCACGGCTCGGCGACGGAGCAGATAATTGAATTGGCCCTGAAAAATGAGAAGAAAGAGGTGGTGCATCATGGAGGTGGTGTTGATGGTGAGGAAGAGGAGGAGGAAGAGGGATGGAAGCTGGCAGAGGTGCCACAGAGGTGGCAGG
Organism: Danio kyathit; assembly: GCA_903798195.1. NCBI lineage: Eukaryota > Metazoa > Chordata > Actinopteri > Cypriniformes > Danionidae > Danio > Danio kyathit. The sequence goes on from LR812519.1 coordinate 58,481,437, forward strand.
ATGAGTTAACGAAGTTGATGAATGACAGAGATGTGTGCCGTCAGGAGCTAGACGAGATGAGGGAGGACAGCGCCGCCCTGGAGGAGGAGAGAGACCAGCTCATTAGCAGGGTAAGATCATTTATTTGAGCTCTGGGATATTCCAATTGTCTGTGATCGATATGTAAGGGTTATATACAGGGGTTGAACAATGAAACTGAAACACTGGTCAATTTAGTGGTGGCCAAACTTTATTGATTGTACATTGCACCAGTAAGAGCAGAGTGTGAAGGTTTAATTAGCAGAGTAATAGCACAGTTTTGCTTAAAATATTGCAATGCACACAACATTATGGGTGACATACACTCACCGGCCCCTTTATTAGGTACACCTTACCAGGTTGGACCCCCTTTTGCGTTCAGAACTGCCTTAATCCTTCATGGCATAGATTCAACAAGGTACTGGAAAATTCCTCAGAGATTTTGATCCATATTGACATGATAGCATGACACAGTTGCTGCAGATTTGTTGGCTGAACATCCATGATGCGAATCTCCTGTTCTACCACATCCTAAAGGTGCTCTATTGGATTGAGTTCTGGTGATTGTGGAGGCCATTTGAGTATAGTGAACTCATTGTCATGTTCAAGAAACCAGTCTGAGATTATTAGCGCTTTATGACATGGTGTGTTATCCTGCTGGAAGTAGCCGTAAGAAGATGAGTATACTGTGGTCATAAAGGGATGGACATGGTCAGCAACAATACTCAGGTAGGCTGTGGCATTGACATGATGCTCAGTTGGTACTAATGGGCCCAAAGTGTGCCAAGAAAATATCCCCCACACCATTACACCACCACCACCACCAGCCTGAACCGTTGAAAGGCAGGATGGATCCATGCTTTCATGTTGTTGATGCCAAATTCTGACCCTACCATCCAAATGTGGCAGCAGAAATTGAGACTCATCAGACCAGGCAACATTTTTCCAATCTTCTATTGTCCAATTTTGGTGAGCCTGTGCGAATTGTTGCCTCAGTTTCCTGTTCTTAGCTGACAGGAGTATCCAGGTAGTATCCAGGTAGTAACCAGGTAGCCACGGTATCCAGGGTAGTGCCAGCAAACCACCAAGAAGGATGAACCACGTCCAACAGGAGTAACTGTGGGCGTATAAGGAAGCTGTCTGATGTCCGGATGCTAACTCAGATTGTGTCTAAAAAACTCACTTCAGAAATAATGTGCACCTCAACTCTCCTGTTTCCACCAAAACTGTTCATCGGGAGCTCCACAGGGTCAATATACATGGCCAGGCTGCTATAGCCAAACGTTTGGTCACTCGTGCCATAGCCAAACGTCGGTTTCAATGGTGCCAGCAGAGAAAATCTTAGACTGTAGACAATGTGAAACCTTTACTGTCTTTACCACATTTGGGAGAGTTATGGTGTGGAGAAGCCCCAAAGACACATTAGCAACTACATAACAACATCCTAGCAACCTCCCAAAACACCCTAGCAAGCTTCTATTTTTTCAAACATAGCAACACCTTAGACACTTTCCAGAGCACCTTTCTGGCTATTGAACCTGACTCTTGTCATACTCTTGTCTTCCTGTAATGTAAAATTTGTGCTATGAATTTATGAGTTGCCTAAATGTAATGAAGTTTTGTATTGCTATGTGTCTAGCTGGAGAAGGTAGAGAAGGAGAAGAAGGACCTGTCTGCCCTGTGCGATCAGCTGAAGAATCAACTGTCAGAGCTCAGAGAACAGAGTCAGAGAGGAACGGAGGAGAAAGATGTCCGACTGAGGACACTGCGTCAAAACCTCTGCCGTCTGCTGGTGTCTTTCATTCCTTCTCTTCATGTGGAGAATGTGGATTACAGCAGTGACGTCATGGATAACATCCTCATCCAGGTTCTGGAACGCATCACTTAAAACATTGGTAAAAGGTTTTGACTCTTATGACTGAACACTTGTATATAAGGATAGAAATTAACTTTTATATTAAGGGACAAAATTTGACCCATGGAATAGATTTCTGGGCATTTATTTTTCATAAGTACATTTATTTATAGTCGCCTTATTAATTGTATCCATCTGCACTGTAAGTACTGCTCCTGATATTGTAATATTGTATTGAAACTACCAGCCATAATCTGAATACACAGATGAAACCTCCTAGAACACCTTAGCAGCAGCCTAGAAACAACACCTTAGCAGCATTCTAGCATCCTTCCAGAACACCCTAGCAACCCCTAGTAAGCTCCTAAAACACACTAGCAACCTCCCAGTTCCTAAACATTCTATCAACCCCTAGTAAGCTCCTACAACACCCTAGCAACCTTCCAGTCCCAGAAAATCCTAGCAACCCCTAGCAAGCTACTGCAACACCCAGCAACCTTCCAGTCCCAGAACACCATAGCAACCCCTAGGAAGTTACTACAACACCCTAGAAACCTACCAGTTCGAGAATATCCTAGCAACCCCCCAGGAAGCTACTACAACACCCTAGCAACCTCCCAGCCCCAGAACATCCTAGCAACCCCTAGGATGTTACCACAACACCCTAGCAATCTCCCAGTCCCAGGAACACCCTAGCAACCCCTAATAAGCTCCTATAACACCCTAAAAATCTCCCAGTACCAGAACATCCTAGCAACCCCTAGGAAGCTACTACAACACCCTAACAACATCCCAGTCCCAGCACATCCTAGCAGCTTCTAGAAATTTTTCACAACACCCTAAAAACCTCCCAGTCCCAGAACACCCTAGCAACCCATAGCAAGCTCCTACAACACCCTAGAAACCAACCAGTCCCAGAACACCCTAGCAACCCCTAGGACGGTACTACAACATCCTAGCAACTTCCCAGTACCCGAACACCCTAGTAAGCTCCTACAACACTGTAGTAACCTCTCAATCCCAGAACACCCTAGCAACAGCCTGATGCAGTGGTCCCCAACCACCGGGCTGCGGACCGGTCCGTGGATCAATTGGTACCGGGCCACACAAGAAATCATTAATTATTTTTGTTTTATTTATTATCTGAGTCTGAACAATTATTTATTTTGAAAATTCTTTTATTTTGAAAAATGACCGTATTCTCTCCTTTACATTTCGGTCACTTGAGTGCTCAAATTTAACCACAAGCAGCAAAATGAGTAAGAAAAAGATGTCTTAGGAAAGTTTTGTGGCTAAGGGGAAAATGCCCAGTGAAGAACCCGCGAACTGCCAAGGTATGGATCTGCAAACCATTTGTCAACAAATCAGGTAATCCAGCATGTCTGTACAAGAAGGTCAACTGCTGGAGATCGCAAATGATGGCGGCCTTTTAGGGGCCATTCGCATATCGCGTCTTTTCTAGAGTTCGTTCAAGTTCGTTATTTCCAATGGAGGTGTGCGCTTGTGCGTGCAAGCAGCGTGACACGCTTGCGCCTTCCAGACGCACCGAGTTCAGTGAATGCTGTGAGCGCACCGTTAGTCACATGACAAGAACTGACCAATCAGCTTCATACTTTGTACACATTTCAGTAGAATAATTATCTAAGACAAACACAGAACACACAAACACTGCAGTGCTTTGTAATTTTCTCCGTAAATAAAACTTGTATCAGAGTGACAGCAATGTTTTGTCAGCGTGTCATCATCTGAGAAAATGGTTGATAGTCACCTAGCAACCTACGAACCACCGCCCCGCCCCACACGGTTCGTGGTAAAATTGTCAGGAGTTGACCGTCCGTGCTGATACAAAAGTTGGGGACCACTGCCCTAATGGATAAAAATGATTAAAAAAGAATGTAAGAAGTAAGCTAATGCAATGCGCAAATCTAAATGAAATTCAGCAAATTGACAGTTTTCTTTCATTTTCACTTTAATCAAGACAGTCCCAATAATTTAGTTAGATTGTACTGGGGCAATTTTGGCTATCTTATCTTGTATTTGCAGCCATTATTTAAAATTATTCTTGCTAGCAATATATTCACAATTCCCTATTATTTTTCCACCCTGATGTACATCTAGATTTTAAGTTGCCATTAAATTGTATTTTGTTCTTGAATTTAGTGAAATTAGTATAATTTCTCATACACATATTGCCAAATATTTACATTTACATCAAAGTAAAGGTGAATGCAGACCGTTAGATGAAAGTTGTATTATATCATGAATGAATGTATTCTTTTCAGAATGGTGTTGCATGATTTGTATTTTTGTTATTATACACTGTAAAATAAAATCTAACTGTCTACAATTTTTTAGTTGAGTCAAGTGAACTTTTCTAGTCATCTAAACTTACATCAATCAAACTGATTAAAAATATTAAGTTTGTTTTTGTATAACTATAAATGTAAACTATAACTAAAAAATGTAGTTGAAACCTGATCAAATTATTGAACTAAGTTACTTAAAGGGCACCTATGATGAAAATCAACTTTTGTAAGCTGTTTGGACCGAACTGTGTGTAGGTATAGTGTGCCCAAAGTCATAATGAAGTGATATAAACCCAACAAGTCTCTATTTTAAAATTTCCTGATGTTAAAATACACTGTGAAACCCAACAGTCAACTTTATAAAATTAAACGAGTGTATTTAACTCTAAATTAACTGAAAGTTAATTCTACTCATTTGAAATAAGTTTGAATTCAGTGTTGAAGGTAATGAGTTAATTAAATACCTCATTGCTTCAACTTAAATAGAGTAAGTTCACAGCACTCACATAGATTAGTTTTTTTAACTCAAATGGTTTGTAGCAATCGGTTTCCTCAAACGGTTTGAGTTGCCTTAACTTATTGGGTTTTACAGTACTAAGTTGGTTTGAGATCTCTTCATTTATTGGGTTTTACTGTGCTCAAATTGCTTAATTTACTCAAATGGATTAAGTTCACAGTACTCATTAGGATTAGTTTTTGAATTTAAATGGTTTGTTGCAATCGGTTTCCTCAAATTGTTTGAGTTACCTTAACTTTTTGGGATTTACAGTGTAGGATTTAAATCCCAGTGAATTTGAGGCCCACCACATCGTAATGTAGGAGTGTGGTTTACCCCACCCACCGAATTGATTAACAGGTGCTATGTTTCCATAATAACATGTATACACATGTCCACAGAATTTTTTTTTTTGCAAATAAATTGGGATTAAAATATCTGTTACAATTACTATAAGTTGTATAAGTTTAAAATGTTTTTAAAACAGAGCATGTTTGTAATAAAGACAGTAAAATCACTATGTAATTCTTAACAGCTATAGTCACCATGGCCACATGGTGTCAGTAAACGCTATGTGTGTGCATACTGCAAACGGCATTTGTGTGTGACTCATCATTTCAGAAAGGCTTGAATAAACTCCACCACAAATACATCAAATAAACTTACTTGGTATTTTTGACTAATGAACTGTATGTCAGCTTCATCCGTGTCTGTCTCTATCACTGGCTGCTGTTTATCTGACATAATGCATGATGAGAAGCAGACACGCACGTGGAAACAGTGGGCAGGGTGAAGCAGCTCATTTGCATTTAAAGCCACAGGCTACAAAAACAGCTACAATGTACTCAGACACCAAAATGGGCAGATTCTGGAGGCTATGATAAATAATCTGATGGGTATTTTGAGCTGAAACTTTACAGACACATTCTGGAGACACCAAAGGCTTATCTTACATCTTGTAAAAGGGGTAAAATAGGTGCCCTTTAAAACATTTATTGTCGTGACTCAAATCTTGCTGCCTACATTTTCTTAGTTGAGTCAAGTGAACTTTTCTAGTCATCTCAACTTACATCGATCAAACTGACTAAACATATTAGGTTCAACTTTGTATAAAGTTTAAAAATGTAGTTGAAACCTGATTAACTTATTAAACTAGTTAAAGTTACTTAGAAAGACTTATTGTTGTGACTTTTTTTAATATATATTTTTTTACAGTGTATCATTAGCTGGCAGGCCCAGCTAATGATACACTGTAAAAATATATATATTATAAAAAGTAGTTTTCAGTGGGATTTGAGCTAAACAAACTAAATTTATGATTAAAAAAATGTCATTTTAATGAACTATCTTTCCCCAATCAAGTACACGGTTTGAATTTGCATGCCTAGATGACTTCCCAGTGGAATGGCCTGCATGCTCCAATGAAGATCTGATATGTTGACATTCAAGTACTAGATGTTCATTTTTCTCAGAGAAATATATTGTTTCTACCATGACCTCTGTATCCTTTCTGGCTCTTTCCACAGACCAGCCCTCTTCATATCTTATTTCTGAGCTCAGCACATACTCGTCTAGCACTTAATCTGTCACTCTCACTATTAATCAGATGTGTTTTTAAAGACATCCTTCCTCCAGTAAATTCAGAATTAAGAGACTCGGTGAACTTATCAGCTTACATCCATTTGTGCTGAAAATAAAACTTACAGTATGAATGTGAGCTAATCATTAAAAGGCCTATTTTATTTTTAACATCACACTCCATTCATCTGGCAAGGAGAGACCGAGATGAAACGTAAATGAACACTCGTATGCAGTAAAGGTTGTGAGTAAATTAAATAAACTTAAAATCTTTTGCTACTACTCTCCAGACAGCAAAGTTTACTAATTTGTCAAGTTAATAAAATAATAATATGTATTTTTGGTAACACTTTACAATAACAGCACACGAATAATGATGTATTAATATGTAAACATTACTTAATCATGGACTAATGATGAGTTAATGCAGGTAATAATCATGGACCAACTTTAACTACAACATAAGTCACATGAGTTCATGTGTGAATAACGGCTACCTTAATTACTTGTTAGTACATGAATGTTTATTAATTCATGTATTATTTACCACATTAGTTTAGGCTTAATTTAACCATCATGAACTCATGAGCTGTTCATGTATAATTATAGACCATTTTGAGGGACGTAAACAAAAACAATGGTCTCAACGTATTTCCTGTTTTAGATTTTGAATTTTTATAGCTGCCGAGAATCCAAAAAGAGCCACATATTGATAAATAATGTTATGATAGCTGTTTTAACATTAAGTTATGATTTAATTGCCTCTCGTTACAGTTATGAAATAGTTTAATAACAAGCAGGAAATGTTTATGGGCCAATGACATGAGCGCATTGAAATGGTCTATATCATGACTTTACTTGGAGGGGCACATTATCATTAACCCATTCTTAACTACTCATGAACTCCTTATGCACATCCATCTAGTGTATTTACACTGAAAAACAATAGAAAAGTGTTCTGTCAACATCAACATGAACAGTTTAAACACAGGAGTTCATGATTAGTTAAGGATGAGTTAATGGTGATGTGCCTCTCCAAGTAAAGTCATGACATAATTATACATTAACAGCTCATAAGTTCATGAAGGTTACATTTAGCTTAAACTTAAATGTTAATTAATACATTAATTAACAAAATGTACTAACAAGTAATTAAGGTAGCTGTTTTTCTCATAATTACCCATGATTAGCGCATGCATTAACTAATCAACAATTCATAATAAAGTAATGTTTAGTTGACATAATAATACATCATTATTCATGTACTGTTATTGTAAAGTGTTACCGTATTTTATATAGATTTTATATAGGTCAGAGTGAACATGATTTATTTTGACATTAAAATATATTTGACATTTTATTTTCACAAATCTTATTAGAAAAATTAAAGTAGACACTTGCATTTAATATCAATTGTATGTATATGAAATGACTTACAGTTGCAATCAGAATTATTCAACCCCCGTTGAATTTTTTTTTCTTTTTTAAATATTTCCCAAATGATGTTTAACAGAACAAGGAAATTTTCACAGTATGTCTGATAATATTTTTTTTTCTGGAGAAAGTCTTATTTGTTTTGTTTCAGCTAGAATAAAAGTAGTTTTTGATTTAAAAAAACATTTTAAGGTCAAAATTATTAGCACCTTTAAGCTATATTTTTTTCGATAGTCTACAGAACAAACCATCATTATACAATAACTTGCCTAATTACCCTAACCTGCCTAGTTAACCTAATTAACCTAGTTAAGCCTTTAAATGTCACTTTAAGCTGTATAGAAGTGTCTTGAAAAATATCTAGTAAAATATTATTTACTGTCATCATGGCAAAGATAAATAAATCAGTTACTAGAGATGAGTTATTAAAACTATTATGTTTAGAAATGTGTTGAAAATATCTTCTCTCCGTTAAACAGAAATTGGGGAAAAAAATATACAGGGGCGCTAATAAATCAGGGGGTTGAATATTTCTGATGGCAACTGTACATAAATTTAACTTAATTAGAAAACTTAAATTGCAATAATATTTCACAACATGAATGTTTTGGCTTTATTTTTTTAGTTCCCCTGAAAACATGAGAAAAGAACCCAAACTTTTGAACTGTGGTGTACATACAGATTGTTTTCTGGATCATGATACAACACCCTAAGCAAGATTGTCTCAGCAGATGTTAATTCTTCAGACTCTTTACCTACCAGCTGATGGAGAGGCCGAGTTTCACACAACACCTGTCAGTGTTATAAATGGACGACTCTTGGGAAGCTTACGTGACTGTCTTCTTGCAACCAGCCTCATTAAATGCCTAAAGTTTCCACAATATGGCACTGGCCCTGCCAGGGCATAACAAGAGTCATATGTAATGTCTTACATATGAGAACTGTGGGATGACTGTGTCACGACCTGGTAATATAGTTATTTAAAGAAGTAGTTCACCCAAAAGTCACTATTAACTTTATATACTGACTTTCCTTCTGCTGTAGGAGACTTGTTTAGTCACTATTTATGAACAAATTGAAAGTCAGTAGGATCTAGCACTGTTAAATTAAAAAATGGTGAAGAAATAAATGGGAAAAGATATAATACTTGTAATTCATATTATTCACACGGTGCGACATGGTCGCTCAGTGGTTAGCACTGTTGCCTCACAGCAAGAAGGTCGCTGGTTCAAACCCTGGCTGGGTCAGTTGCCATGTCTGTGTGGAGTTTGCATGTTCTCTTCATGTTGGCGTCGGTTTCCGCTGGGTACTTCGGTTTCCCCCACAGTCCAAACCAACGCAATCTCACGGCAATTCGTAACTTTTTGATTTAGTGGTTAATTCGTATGAATTCGTACGATCTAATTAGTACAAATTAGTACGATTTGCTCATCACCCAATGATGGTTGGGGTTAGGGGTGGGGTTTGGTGCCACGCCTCCTTTTTAAAATCGTACATTTTCGTACGACTGAACTCATACGAATTCATACGAATTAGCCACTAAACTGACAAAATGTAAAATACTTGCATTTCCTCGTGAGATCAGGCTGGTCCAAACACAAGCGCTATAGGTGAATTGAAGAAACTGAATTGGCCGTAGTGTGTGAATGAGTGTTTATGGATGTTTCCCAGTACTGGGTTGCAGCTGGAAGGCATCCGCTGTGTAAAACAGATGCTGGATAAGTTAGTGGTTCATTCCGCTGTGGCGACCCTTGATAAATAAAGGGATTAAGCTGAAGGAACTTTTTTCATGCTAATTTGTTGTTGTCAGTTAAGACCCATCTCTGGTTGAAGCTACAAAAACAAACTGGTAAGGAATGAAACATTCTGATAAAGATTTATAGATTTGAGATAAAAAATTATTTAATACTCACAAAATGAATATCTGTCATAGCTTGATGGTAACTGACAGCTTTGTTTGCATGTTTTGTATATAAGAAATTACCACATAATGAAAAGTTTGAAGGGGAAAATGTCAGATTGTCATGAAAAGCGCATCAATTTGAGTTAGCCACTCTTTCAGTCTTCTATAATCTGAAAAGTTGATAAGGAAATACCCAAAAGTTAAAAATATAATATGAGGACTGCAATGCTCTAGAGCAGAGATGCCCAAAGTAGGGTCGGTGGGCCAAAATTGGCCCATTGTAACCTTTAATTTGGCCCACCATCCTATCTGAGAGGAGAGTATGATGGAGAGGGTGAAATGCCTTTAACACAGAGATTGTAGTTTTTAATTTGACCTAACCTTTTTTGTTTTATTGCTGGAAATAGCTAACTGAAATGAAATGTTTCAATTAAATGTTGTAAATAAATCTGATTTTATAAAATGTAAATACACTTTTGTGTAAAGACAAAAAAAGTCCCTCGATGGATAGGGGACTATGCAGAAGACAGCGGCGAGCAAATAAAGACAAAACCTAGTGTAATTCTGTTATAATTTAGATTTGTTTTGTTTTCACTGTAATAAAATACTGTATTAGTATAATGCAATGTTTTTAGTCATTTTTAAATATTATTAAATAAATTAGGAAATTACCCATTGCAACTATATTTATTTTCGCCCCAATAGTCTAGTACTCGTAGTATGCTGGTAAATTTCCGGTAAACACTTATTTTATACTGCCCACAGTACATTGTGCGTTGGACGTGAATTCGATTAGAACTACAAACGCAGGTAAAAAGGATAAATAAACTACAAACATGGTGGACGCGGGAGACCAACCGTCAAGTAGAGAGAATTCGGTAAAGTAGCTTGAATTACTGTTAATTCATATCTAACCAACTGGAAAGTATTTAAATCGCGTTTTCTGTGTTATATTTCATCTGCAACAACAATACTGAGCTTATATAAAGACGTGTTTGGACATTAACGTCTGAATGCATAATTACCCAAACACCTGAGGAGATTTCTCTGCATGAAAGACTCGTGAATGGGAAGATTAACCTGCTGCTGCTTCTCCAATAAGGTAGGAAATTAAATATGAAACAAATGTGGATGATGTGTGGATGATTGACAGGGCTCATAACTAAGCAACACGACGATCTGTTAACGAGGAAGTAGTGTGACCCAAAGCTTGCATACTATCTGTTACACACTCAAAACAAAAGTATATATTTTTCCTTCACAAAAAAGTAAATACTTTAAGCAGGCCTGTAGCCAGGGGGGTTCGGGTGGTTCGAAAGACCCACCCCCCACTGACAAAGGTCCAGTATTGGTGCCATACATGAGCTCATTTGTCCTATTTTGACATCATAAGTTATTTAAATAACCCATCGATAAAGGCTTTAAGCCCAAGCGGAATCTGATGCAAGTCAAACTTTCACTGTTGTTGTTATAGAGAAAACATTTTAGAAGTAACTTTTATTCTAAATCTTGGACCGTATTATTAAAGTAAAAAATCACCAATAAAAAGTTGTAAAGCACCAAAAGTGGCCCATATTAACACTTATTAGGTTATTGTTGTTATCCATGAATTTTCAAATGTATTGAAAATTCTCTTCTCAAATGTAATGAATGAAGCTAGAAAAATCATGAAGCTCTACATTATTATTATTATTATTGTTATTATTATTATTATTATTAATATTATTCAAGTGGCCAAATTCTGAGACTGAAAAGTTGAATGTGCTGGCCAGTTTGTTTTTTGTCTAATAAATAACAGTAGGCCACAGTTTTAAATTTAAAAATTTAACAGATTACTATCCCCCCCCTAGTGATATATCATAAAGTAACCTAAAAATAAGCCTCTTCATATTTATTTATTCTAAATCTTTAGAAAATGTTTTTTTGTACCTCAAAAAGTGTGACCATACAAGAAGCTAATTCAGCAAAACATTTGCTTAAAATGTCACTAAAATGCAGTATTTAAACCTCATAATTAAATAGAAAGTGAGTCGAATAACTGCAAAAAGAACCACCCCATTCACTAGACTATCTACAGGCCTGGTTAGGGCATAGTATAAGTATGCGAATTGGAACGCAGCAATACTATTAATTAGCTAAACTATTTATTAGTGTTTCCGTGTTATTGATTGGCTGAATGCATCGCATGACCTGTTTAATATCTGTTGCCATGCAAGCTGCATCGCATACTAAGTTTTTTTTCCTGAATAGATTTGTATTTTACCAAACAGGTAAGAGCTAAATGGTTTCTTCACTCCATTTTAAATGCTACATGTCACTATTTCCCTGAATGCTTATGGCAGGTTTTTACATAATTGTCCAAATCACGTGAGTATTTGACACACAACTGGTTGTCTAGCCATCGATTCACACTGCGGACTGTGCGTAATTCGGACTGAAATCTGAATTACAGGTGTGAAACATAATTTACTCAGGTGATTTGAAGGATGATAAACCTCACTAACAGTTCTTGTATTTCCTGAATGTTCTGGAGATGTTAGTTTTTGGTTACTAGAACATCAAATGTTATCTTATGGATGCAAAAAAGTAATTTTTTGGTTCTTTAAATAAAATAACCAAACAGGCTCCAAAAACTAACATTACAAGAGCAGTATATGCTGCTCTGGGATAATATGGTATATCTTGAGAAAGATCATTCAAAATTCTAAACATTTTCAGTTTACTTCATTGTTTCAGGCAGAATGTTGGTGAAGGTCAGTATGACAAAACAGACTTGGAGGTTGTGTAAGAAAAAGCTTAATCTTAATCTTAAAGTCGCCACTTCACACCAGGTCTAAAGGTCAGGCATTTTTCTTTTACTTGCAAAATTAGACGGGTCCATTTCTTACAGCTTTAGTATTTCAAATTAAATAATATGCCTAAGGTTATGTGATTTCCTTCGATCTTTACCCCCTCTGAATATCACGTTGATTTATGGCACACATGCTGAGCCAGATCCAGCCCTCCAAATGGATTTTAATGGAGTCACATTAGTGGAGTTATTTAAGATTAGGGCTTATCAGACAGCTCAAATTCACTCCTCACTTTATATCAATCCATCTCAACTTGAATGAGGCCTGTGAGAGTTGTATATAAGGTTGCTGTTATGGATATGCAGACAATCCCTCATGGTTTCATTTTTCTGTTTTATGGTTTTCTTGCCATCGTCTCTTTTCTTGAAAACTATAGGGATGACATTTAAGTTTAAGGGATAGTTCACTCAAAAATTGAAATTTGGTGTAAATTTAAATAATTTTTTTCAGAAATGTTTTTGTTATGCTAATTGAAAGTTTCTTCATTAAAACAAACATTAAATTAAGTGGCCCAAATTTATATTTATATGTAATATTCCGTGGAAGGTGTAGGACCAAGAAAAGTTCATCCAATCAAAATGTTCGGTCCGAACATTACGATATGCTGTCCTGTCAAAATAAGTTATTTGCATTCCTCTGTACACCCTGTTTGTGCAGAAAGGATAACATCATCGGCACATTCATGGACATGTTTCAGACAGAGAATGGCAGGCAAACATCAACAATCTGCTTTCTTTTTTTAATATTTGGTATCAAGTTTGGTATAATTGATTTTGGTATCATGTATTGTAGTGACGTTGACTAGGGCACGTGAATGCATTCAGGAGGCATGGCTTTGGACATCATCCGTTTGTTAAGTGGTAATGTATGGAATACTGTTTCCGGGTCTAAGCCGCTACTCATTTGAATTAAGAAAATATTCGTTTTTGGCCACTTTTTTGTCCTATCACACATTAAAGTCAATTTTATATAAAATCATGGTGTACACAACAGTCTCTGGATTTGCTGCATCACAGACACCAATATTTTAACAATTTATAAAAAATGAATCACTTTCTGGCCATCGCATATTAGGCATATATATATACAGTTGAAGTCAGAATTATTAGCCCCCCCCTTTGATTTTTTTTTCTTTTTTAAATATTTCCCAAATTATGTTTATTAGGGCAAGGAAATTTTCACATTATGTCTGATAATATTTTTTCTTCTGGAGAAAGTCTTATTTGCTTTATTTCGACTAGAATAAAAGCAGCTTTACATTTTTTAAAAACCATTTTAAGGTCAAAATTATTAGCCCCTTTACGCTATTTTTTTTTAGATAGTTTACAGAACAAACCATCGTTATACAATAACTTGCCTAATTACCCTAACCTGCCTAGTTAACATAATTAACCTAGTTAAGCCTTTAAATGTCACTTTAAGCTGTATAGAAGTGTCTTGAAAAATATCTAGTAAAATATTATTTACTGTCATCATGACAAAGATAAAATAAATCAGTTATTAAAAATGAGTTATTAAAACTATTATGTTCAGAAATGTGTTGAAAAAATCTGCTCTCTGTTAAACAGAAAACGGGGAAAAAAATAAACAGGGGGGCTAATATTTCAAGGGGGCTAATAATTCTGACTTCAACTGTATATATTGCGATCGTGATTTACAGCTCTTTGTAAACGTTTATTATTACCATTTGTTGAGTTACCCCATACAGTTTCATAGAGCGCTTGAACCCGAAAACTGCTTTGCGTGAAGTCACACTTAACAAGCGGATTTGCAAGTTTGGATGTAGGCTTTCAAAGCTATCAGGCTAACATTAGCATTTTTAAGATCCCTTATTTTACCTTGAAGGTGCAGTAGGTGATCTGCCAAAATGCTAACCGGTTAGCATAATATCTTTGAAACACAGTCCCGCCCCTGCCGTCCAAAGCCACGCCTCCTGATATCATGAACACACACGCCTTAAAGATGACAGTAGACAACCCACTAGTCCATGTCATTCGCCAGTTTGAAAACTTCACAGTGCATTATAATACTACAATTGCCAACGAGAAGCTGTATTATATCCAGCACCTTTTTAGTTGTGTAGCAAGCAAAACTTGTCATACTGTGCAATATTTCATGCATGCAAGGGTGGCTGGTCTCACTCTCTCACAGGCTTTGTCCTAAAGCGACTGCTGTAAGCTTCGTGCTTGGGCGATGGCGTGCAGGAATTACACTCATTACCAAACCATACTTGCATGCTATTTCAGAGCGAATATTCAGAGTAGTGGTAAGCAACATAGGGAGCGCATCACAGGGTGTGAGTGTTCAAAAATGAACCAATGTGAATATAAAAGCAACTTCAGCTCAGTAAAGCAGGCTAGATGGAATAGCGCTATTATACTAATGTTTTGTTGTTAAACTAAATAAAAATCTACATTATCAATGCTGTAAAAGGCCTTATGAAACTGAAAATAGTCACATTAATCATTCGCCCGGAGATTTCAGTGGCTGAACAACACTTCTGTGTGTATAACCCATTCGTAAAACAACACAATCTACATCAGCTCTGCGTGACTAAAATAGTTTTAAAACAGAACATTACCTGTCTAACAGAAATACTTCAGCCATGGTGTCATCCTTAATCCAGTGTGGAAAAGTAACTCCAATACTGTTTCAGGATTTAAAAAAAGTTTTGATTCAGCATTTGATTTTACCACTGTGTCTCGTGTGCACACAGATATGCACAGTTGTACAAATCTACATTTGTTGACCGACAGTTTGGGCTACTTATCAGAATTGTGGGAAATGTCGGCCCAACACTACAGGGAGTGCAGATTTATTAGGCAAATTAGTATTTTGACCACATCATCCTCTTTATGCATGTTGTCTTACTCCAAGCTGTATAGGCTCGAAAGCCTACTACCAATTAAGCATATTAGGTGATGTGCATCTCTGTAATGAGAAGGGGTGTGGTCTAATGACATCAACACCCTATATCAGGTGTGCATAATTATTAGGCAACTTCCTTTCCTTTGGCAAAATGGGTCAAAAGAAGGACATTACAGGCTCCGAAAAGTCAAAAATAGTGAGATATCTTGCAGAGGGATGCAGCACTCTTAAAATTGCCAAGCTTCTGAAACGTGATCATCGAACAATCAAGCGTTTCATTCAAAATAGTCAACAGGGTCGCAAGAAGCATCTGGAAAAACCAAGGCGCAAAATAAACTGAGAACTGAACCATGAACTGAGAAAAGTCAAGCGTGCAGCTGCCAAGATGCCACTTGCCACAAGTTTTGCCATATTTCAGAGCTGCAACATCACTGGAGTGCCCAAAAGCACAAGGTGTGCAATACTCAGAGACATGGCCAAGGTAAGAAAGGCTGAAAAACGACCACCACTGAACAAGACACACAAGCTGAAACAACAAGCCTGGGCCAAGAAATATCTCAAGACTGATTTTTCTAAGGTTTTATGGACTGATGAAATGAGAGTGAGTCTTGATGGGCCCGTGGCTGGATCGGTAAAGGGCAGAGAGCTCCAGTCCGACTCAGACGCCAGCAAGGTGGAGGTGGAGTTCTGGTTTGGGCTGGTATCATCAAAGATGAGCTTGTGGGGCCTTTTCGGGTTAAGGATGGAGTCAAGCTCAACTCCCAGTCCTACTGCCAGTTTCTGGAAGACACCTTCATCAAGCAGTGGTAAAGGAACAAGTCTGCATCCTTCAAGAAAAACATGATTTTCATGCAGGACAATGCTCCATCACACGCATCCAAGTACTCCACAGCTTGGCTGGCAAGAAAGCATCTAAAAGAAGAAAAACTAATGACATGGCCTCTTTGTTCACCTGAGCTGATCCCCATAGAGAACCTGTGGTCCATCATCAAATGTGAGATTTACAAGGAGGGAAAACAGTACACCTCTCTGAACAGTGTCCGGGAGGCTGTGGTTGCTGCTGCACACAATGTTGATGGTGAACAGATCAAAACACTGACAGAATCCATGGATGGCAGGCTTTTGAGTGTCCTTGCAAAGAAAGGTGGCTATATTGGTCACTGATTTGTTTTTGTTTTGTTTTTGAATGTCAGAAATGTATATTTGTGAATGTTGAGATGTTATATTGGTTTCACTGGTGAAAATAAATAATTGAAATGGGTATATTTTGTTTTTTGTTAAGTTGCCTAATAATTATGCACAGTAATAGTCACCTGCACACACAGATATCCTCCTAAAATAGCTAAAACTAAAAACAAACTAAAAACTACTTCCAAAAATATTCAGCTTTGATATTAAGGAGTTTTTTGGGTTCATTGAGAACATGGTTGTTGTTCAATAATAAAATTAATCCTCAAAAATACAACTTGCCTAATAATTCTGCACTCCCTGTATTTAATTGGATGAACAGTTTTACGCTTTATGTCTTACCCAGAATATAAAATACATATAAATACATTTAGATCATTTACTTTAATCAGTACTATTGGAATGTGAAGAGACTTTCAACCAGCACAACAAAAAATGTTTCTAAAGACCACCCCCTATACTGCACCTTTAATATTATAGTGACAATTCAGTAGAACATTAAAAAAGATTGTTCTGAAATGCTGATACTTGGTGATTCATAAAATACATACTATATTTTAATTCATTGATCACACATTGTCATTATTGGTGAGCTATCCTTTTAATTTAACCCCAGATTAACTAACTACAGTTCAGCTATTTTATCTTATTATCAGTATTTTAGCCATTTTAACTTCATAGACATTAATTGCAATATATATTTATATAAATATAGATTCTATAGTCATAAAGTACAAAAATCTTGTAGTAAACCTTAGTAACACTACAGGATGTTTTTTATGAGTATTTTAATGAGTGCCCTATAAGGTTAATACAATGATCCATTTATAATACAGTGATCCAAGTATGCCTTTAAAAATATAGGAAATAGCGTGGTCCCTGAGGAAGTAAGATTGCATTGACTCTATACCTCGTATTATGCTGTTTTTGTTGTGCTTTTGTTAGTTAAAAATAGAGACTCAAAAACGTTCCCACCAGACAATTGCAGTTTCAAATATTTGTGTCTGCAACTGCTCTGCAGGTGTTATTATGGTGATATTATTATAGGTGTGATAGTATGTTAATATTTGGAAAATATTGCATTTAAAAAAATCATAAGTATAAAACATTTTGAAGTATAAAGATTATAAAAGATGTTATTTGCCTTTGTTAAGGTTTTTTTTGCATTAATTTAGTTTAGGGGTGTCATGGTGGTACAGTGGGTAGCACGATCACCTCACAGCAAGAAGGTCACTGGTTCGAGCCTCGGCTGAGTCAGTTGGCATTTCTGTAAGCCGGAAAGAAAATGAAAGAATTTAGTTTAGTGCATTACTTACAATGTCCGAATGAGAATGAGCTTTATTCGCTAAGTTTGTGCAAATATACAGTTAATTTTAATACGCATTTTACACACATATAAACAAGGGAGAACAGAAAGGACATTTAAATAAGTGGGAAGTAAAGTAAACAATAAAAAAATACAAATAAAATTATATATGATAATGTATATATAATTTATGTGCTATATGTTCATTATTGACTGTTTTAACCATAAATAAGAAATAAAACTGTGTATTTTTAACTATATATATTTACAAATAAGTGACTTTTGGGTTACAGAAACCATAGACACAATAATGATGATGACGATCGCCCGATATTATTTGGGAAATTTTACGAGCCATTAATACACACAAAATTATATGAAAGATTATAAAAGATGTGATTTGTCTTTGTTAAAATTTAGCATTAATTTAATTTAGTGCATTACTTACGATTCCAGAATGAGAATGAGCTTTATTCGCCAAGTGTGCGCAAATAAACAGTTAATTTTTAATACACATTTTACACACATATAAACAAAAGAGAACAGAAAGGACATTTAAATAAGTGGGAAATAACGTAAGCAAATAATAATAATAATAATAATAATGTATACATACATTTTATATGCAGTGCTTAGCATATTTAAGTACACCCCTCACAAATCTCTCTTTTAAATTAATATTTTTAATAAAAAGCTATACAATATTATATTTGTGCATATACATTATATTAGTCAGTACTGAAGCCAAATCTGGAGCTAATCTAAAAAAATAACTTACAGAATCAGAATCAGAAAGAGCTTTATTGCCAGGTATGTTCACACATACGAGGAATTTGTTTTCGTGACAGAGCTTCTACAGTGCAACAGAATTACAGACAGGACTAAAAAACAGACAATAAATATATTTTAAAAAGTGAATGCAAATATACAAATTGACAAGTGTATGTACAGCTATATTACTATATACAACATAATATGTGCAGCTGTTATGTGCAAATTGGCATGTAAAGTGTGTTGTTAAATAACTGTATGTGTGTATAAAGTGTATAGCAGGTAGTGATGTTGGTTCCACAATTATTATCATCAAGTGTTCATAAGATGGATTGCCTTAGGGAAGAAACTGTTTCTGTGTCAGGCTGTTCTGGTGTACAGTGCTCTGTAGCGTCGACCAGAAGGTAAAAGTTCAAACAGGCAGTGTGCTGGGTGTGAGCGGTCCAGAGTGATTTTGGCAGCCCTTCTGCTCGCTCTGGATAAGTACAGTTCTTGGAGAGTAGGGAGGGATGTACCAATGATTCGCTCAGCAGTCCGAACTATTCGACGTAGTCTTCGGAGTCCAAAAACAAGTACACTTAAATTTATATGTTAGAGAAAAATATTAAATACAAATTAAAAAAAGAGGAAAAATCAACAGAAGCAAAACATAATAATAATGGAAAAATCTAGTTGAAATTTTGTAGGTTGTAATTTTTTTTGCAATATTTTGCTTGAATTTAATTGTATTATCTTTCAATTTCTAGATATGTTTGGTGACTAAAATATTTTTTTAATAAATATATATCTGTTTAATAAATCTAATATATATACAGGGTGGACCATTTATATGGACACCTTAATAAAATGGGAATGGTTTCCTAAATACAGTTTCCTGAAAAGGAGATTGGTCATCGTGGGCCAGTTGAATGGCCCCCAAGGTCTCCCGATCTGACCCCCTTAGACTTTTATCTTTGGGGTCATCTGAAGGCAATTGTCGATGTAATTTATTAAGGTGTATTCATATAAATGGATATATATTTACCATATGTATTTGCTTTTTAAATTCATGGGTTTTTTAATTTAAAGAAACCATAGTCACGATAATGATGATGATGATCTCTTGGTATTATTTATGAAATTCACGAGCAATTAAATGAAAATTATAGCGACTTAGCAACGTTATAGCAACTTTATATTTTCATCAGAGAGTAAAGAAAGGGTTGTGCCAACATTGGCAAATCTGGGAGCAAATTTTGACCTTTAAGTATTGTTGATGTGTTATTGATCTACTCCAAAGCATTCCCTCAAATGTCCACAAGGGGACGCTCAGTCTTCAGTACATCCCTCAAACACAAGCTCATCCTATATATTTCAGCTAATGAAACACAAAAGCTGAAGAATATGCGCGATCTCTCCGGAAAACACAAGAACGCATCAATTATTTACACTAAGGTCATGTCTGTTGCTATTCCGATTACGGCTCTTTTCAGGAAAGCGTTCGTTTCATATCCATTGCGCTTTCCTGTAGATTTAATAAAGTGATTACACTTCTGCAGCCTAAATATAGTGTTTAAATAAAGCATATGTAGCATTTGGGAGAGTCCTGGTCCCCTTAAGCAATAGCAGCGTCACTGGGGATTGAGATCGTGATTGAATTCGGTCTGAAGTCGTAATGAGGACACAAAAGAGACGTATATTTGCCTCCTGTCTCAATGTGGCGGAGTGATGCTTATCTGCTTGTGTCTCTCTAGAAACACTATTAGAGTCGAGGAGTTGATACTAGAGAGAGAGAGATGATGATGATGATGACAGATATAGAGGCATTAGAGAAGGATTTTAAGAGAGAAGCTTTTTATTTTATTTCTCATAGTGAGAATAAATCATACATGTTTTCATTCATTCATTTTCCTTCAGCTTAGTCCCTTTATTTATCAGGGTTCGTCGCAGCGGAATGAACCGCCAACTATTCTGGCATATGTTTTACGCAGTGGATGCCCTTTCAGCCACAACCCTGTACTGGGAAACACTCATACACTTGCATTCACACACATAGACTAGGGCAAACTTTTTAGGCAAACTTTTTAGACCCGAGGGCCACATCAAGTTTTGCAAACCAAGTGAAGGGCCACATGTCAAATCCTTCAAAAAATACCTTTTATTTATAGTGGCAGTATACATGAAATAATATGCAATATCAGACAGAATCATGTCACATTAATACAAAACCAATATGTTAATACTAGTTATAATTGAGTCAAATTTACAAGTCAAATTAATTTGCACTGCTATTTATATTTACTAACCATCATAAAACAATAAAGTATAATAATACTATCAATAATAATAATAAGGTAATACTTTTTACAGTGGAGAATAGAAAAGATATTGTTTGATAGAAAAAATCTCCAACTAACACATTAAAAATAATTCTTAAAGTTTACTATTCAGTCAAATGTACATTAATCTACTTTGCACTGCTTTTAGAATATAGAGATCAATCATCATAAAACTTGCTGAAACCACAAATCTTTGATAAAAGAACTTTTTAAAGTGGATGTATGCATGGAAAATATATTCTATGACAAAAATTAACACATTTAACCAGCAATTATTATACAATTTGAGTCAAATTCACAACAATCTTATTTGAGCTTGTATTAATATGCTCATATCAATCATAAAACTATGAGATAAAACGGAAGAAGAATCTGAGGGCGTACTCATACTATGTACAGTTGCATTAAACCGGGCCGAAGCACGCTTGTCCCCCCTCTCGTCTTCCCCGACGGCCCGCACTCACATTACATTCGGGCCTGAGCACGCTTGCGTCATCGATGATGCGCTGTTCAGTTTAAGAAGCGTTCTCGCAAAAAAAAAAAAAAAAGAGAGAAGCGCATTTTGCGTGAAAGTGCATTTTAATATTCGAGAGTGTGTTCTAATTCTACTGGTTGCGCTAACTGTACCGCGTGCAATACTGCCACCAAATGGTGTTCACTTGTATTGCATCATTAATTTACTAGTTCTGAAACCAAACCACTCAGAAGCAGCATTTTAAAAACACCCTCGCGGGCCGGATGAAAGTGTTCAGCGGGCCGCATCTGGCCCGCGGGCCGTAGTTTGCCCACCTCTGGACTAGGGTCAATTTAGCTTTTCAATTTACCTATAGCACATGTCCTGTAGGGGAAACCGGAGCACCCGGAGGAAACCCACGCCAACTCGGGGAGAACATGCAAACTCCACACAGAAATGCCAACTGGCCCAGGCGGGACTCGAACCAGCGACCTTCTTGCTGTGAGGCAACAGTGCTAACCACTGAGTCATCGTGCCGCATGCCTTATCATTTTATTAGTGGTTTAACGGATCACAAATCTCACGGTTTGAATCACATTATGGCTTTTTTAATCACAAATTGAACCATTTTTCGAATCAGCTGAAAAGGGGAGGAGACAAATGTAATTTGCTTCCATTTATTAGAAAAACAGGACTGCAACAAACTTTTGGTTTTAACAAACCGAACTTAGTTTGGACAGAACCTGTAATTTTATTAAAAATAAAGTGAAGAAATGATCAGCTGAATCAAAATAAATGGTAAAATATTCAGTACTGTGAAAAAGTCACTGTTACTACTGTTGCTGTTAATCTAACATTATAATTTTTACAAACCATATTTATTTTTATTCTCATTTTCAATAAATGATTCAGTTATTCACTCATAAAACTTCATGTTTCATTGCTAGTTGTTTCATTTTTGAAGAATTATTCAGTAGCATATGTTTGATGGCTGGTTATCGCCACCTATTGGTTAAATAATGTAATTGCTGCCTACAATTTTCATTTTCGAGCATATGACGGTGATTTTGGGCGATGTAGTGGCGCAGTAGGTAGTGCTGTCATCTTACAGCAAGAAGGTCGCTGGTTCGAGCTTCGGTTGGGCCAGTTGGCGTTTCAGTGTGGAGTTTGCATGTTCTTCTGGAATTCGAGTGGGTTTCCTCCGGGTGCTCCAGTTTCCCCCACAGTCCAAAGACATGCGCTACAGGTGAATTGGGTAAGCTAAATTATCCATAGTGTATGAGTGTGAATGAGTGTGTATGGATGTTTCCCAGAGATGGGTTGCAGTTGGAAGGGCATCCGCTGCGTAAAAACATGTGCTAGATAAGTTGGCAGTGCATTCCACTGTGGTGACCCCAGATTAACAAAGGGACTAAGCCGAAAAGAAAAGGAATGAATGAATGACGGTGATTTTAATCTTTACTATAAAAGTGATAAAGATCATTATATTTTACAGGAAAGCCTAAATGCTTTCATACATGTGATTGGAATGGCGCGAGAGGCGATCTCTCTGCAATCGTTACAAATTTAGGAGTAATCTACAAGTAAAGAAAACGATTAATCCACATGTGTTCCGAACTGCTGGTTGTGATATGTTGTGATACGTTGCTGGTTCGAGCCCCGGCTGGGTCAGTTGGCATTTAAATATGCTGGATAAGTTGGCGGTTCATTCCACTGTGGCAACTCCAGATTAATAAAGGGACTAAGCCGAAAAGAAAATGAATAAATGAATTATAGTCACTGAACATGTTTAGAAATAGAAACATAATACATTTAAATGCATGCAAAATGCTGGGAAAAATTGTACGAACTATAAAACAAAATATTTCATCTAAATATTATACATTTTTTGTTTCTCTTGAATTTTTTATTTTTTTTATTTTTTAATTTAATATTACTCCCTAACATATAAATTTGGGTGTACTAATTTTGGACCTTTATGCTAAATTATTTTGTTAGATAAGCTCCAGATTTGGCTTCAGTACTGACTATGCACAAATATAATATTGTAAACCTTCCTAAAAATATTAATTTAAATGAGAGATTTGTAAGGCGTGTATGCTGAGCATTTAATATATAGTTGTAAAGTTATTGTTGGTTTTAATAATGGCTTTAGTTCACTATAATAACTCTGCTCAGTTTCTATAAAAAAAGAACTCAGCATAACTGTCATTCATTCATTCATTTTCTTTTTGGCTTAGTCCCTTTATTAATCTGGGGTCACCACAGGGGAATGAACCGCTGAATTTATCTAGCATATGTTTTACGCAGTGGATGCCCTTTCAGCTGCAACCCATCACTGGGAAACGTCCATACACACTCATTCACACACATACACTGCAGACAATTTAGCCTACCCAATTCACCTGTACCACATGTTTTTGGACTTGTGGGGAGAACATGCAAACTCCACACAGAAACGCCAACTGACCCAGCCGAGGCTCGAACCAGCGACCTTCTTACTGTGAGGCAAACGTGCTACTCACTGCGCCACCGTGCAGCCCTGTTTTCAACAATATTAATCTATTAAAATAATCATTTCTGAAGAACCACATGACTGAAGCTACTGAAAAATAAACCCATCCATCACATCAGTACATTTTCTACATTCTCATAATATTTCATATGTTTTTTACTGTAAAAAGCTCTAGTAAAGATAAGATTCTTCTTTTAAAATATATTTCAAAACAAATTGCTACACTCTCAGAAATAAAGGTATAAGAGCTGTCGGGTGGTATCTTTTTGAAAGGTACAAATTTGTGCTTAAAGGGTCCTTATTAAAACCTCGAGGGTACATAATAGTACCTAAAAAGTACAAAAGTGTACCTCTTGAATTGTTTAGGTACTAAAATATACCTGTGAGGTACCAATATGTATGCTTTAAGTACAAATATGTACCTTTTGAAAAGGTACCACTCCAGTGACAGCTCTTGTACCTTTATTTCTGAGAGTGTAGTATTTATATTCCACAAACTTTTGAACCATAGTTTATAAGGTATAATTTTGGTCAACATGTAAAAAGGCGTGTATTTTAACGTTCAGTTTCACTGTTTCACTCTATGGTCACTAATATCTGCTTCACTGTATGACAACTAGCCCTCATCTCCCATTTTTGACTCCAGAGGTGGTATAAAGAGCAGAAACGTTGTCCTCGGGGGCCGCATTACAGAACCATCTTAACTGTAAAATCCTGCCGTATCTCTTCAGTTACCATGGCGATTAGAGTTTGAACTTGTCAGATCTTAACTTGAGATAGGAAATTTCTGTAATACGGCCACTGATCTGCAGTAATTCTGTGGCTGGAGTTCAGAACGAGAGCCGTTATTAGCTCATCTAGACACAATTCAACTACCTTAATAAGACGGAAAATTGTGACGGTTAAAGTTGCTCTTTGATGCCAGATTTCTGCTATTTCCTTCAAAAGAAGGTCAAGCTGGTCTGAAATGAGCGCCAAAGTGCTATTACATCATCGTCTATCAAGGATGCATTGAAAAGGAAATATCTTCATCTTTTTAAGATATATAGCAGCCGATATACTCGATATACTTAAGATTTCAGTCCACTGCGACAAAATTAGGATCCTTAAAGGGATAGAGTAGACAAAAATTAAACCAAACCGGTTCCAAACCTTTTGAACACACATACACACACAAACAGTGGTGTAAAGTAACAAATTACAAACACTCAAACTACTGTAATTGAGTAGTTTTTCTCAGAAATTGTACTTTACTAAGTACTTTTTTAAATGTGTACTTTTACTTTCCCTTGAGTATATTTTTAGTGCTGTATCGGTACTTTTACTCCACTACTTTCCTTCAACCTGCAGTCACTACTTTATTTTTCTTGTCTATGGGGATTAGAAGAATCAGTCTTGTGATTCCTGTCCAATCAAATTACACATAGAAGGTAAATCGCATCATAACGAACTACCTCAAGACATGGGCGTTTTATAATTGCAGCAAACTGTTTAGATGCATTAGAAGTGTCCAAGAAGATGTCCAAAATCTTTACACGCATTGACCCAGAGACTGTTTAGATGACCGAAATGGCTTTAAACACCCAGCAGGCACAACACGTCAGATTGACGTTGTACCCCAACGTTGTGGGGACATTGCATTTTGTTTGGAAATGAAAACGTCAGAACCCAACGTCAGGCTGACGTCAATGTCCAACCTAAAATCAACCAAATATCAACATCTAATGATGTTACAGCTTGATGTTTTGTGGAAGTTATCACTAGGATGTTGGATTTTGGTTACCATACCTGATGAATAAATGTCAGTATTTGACGTCAATATGACGTTGGTTTATGATGTTGGCTCGACGTTGGCTTTTGGTCACTTTCTAACACAACCTAAAATGAACAATATATTAACATCATTTGATGTTGTTATTGGACAATATAAATGACGTTGTCCTTAGACGCTGGCTAGACGTTGAATTTTGGTCACCTGACGTCACAACCTAAATTTAACCTAATATTAACATCTTATGATGTTGTGTGCCTGCTGGGCAATAACTAAATGCACTACAGAATGTTACGTTTACACACATCCACAAATTACATGCTAATGCATCAGCTTTTTACAGCGTAATACTCACTACTCACTAATCTTGAGTACTTTTGAAAGGGCTACTTTTTACTCATACTTTAAGTAATATTTACAACAGATACTTTTACTCTACTTGCACTACATTTTTAGGCAAGTAATGGTACTTTAACTTGAGCATGATTTTTCAGTACTCTTTCCACCACTGAACACAAAAGATATTTTGAAGAATGCTGGACAGCAGCAGCCATTGACTTCCATTGTATTTTATGTTACTGTGAAAGTCAATGGCAGCTGATTTCTATCATTCTTAACAATATTTTCTTTTGTGTTCAGCAGAAGAAAGAAACTCAATCAGGTGTGTCTTAAGGGGTTAGTTCACAACAAAATCAAACTTTTGTTAGCATTTACTCTATTATCTTTACTATTAAATACAGTACTCCTTTATTCCTTTAAGTTCATTTTATGAACACAGATAAAGTTTTTTGACACAAACGCTGACGCTTTAAACCAGAGGTGCCCAAAGTAGGGCCTGCGGGCCAAAGTTGGCCCATGGTAACCTTTGGTTTGGCCCGCCATCCCATCTGAAAGGAGAAAGAGAATTGGGAGTTGGTTGGGAGAGAATGTCTTTGACAGAGATCGTCATTTTGAATTTAACGTAGCTCTTTGTTTCTTTGTTTAATTGAAGAGCTACAAAAGCGCTCAAACAACTAAAATTAAATGTCTCATTTAAATGCTGTAAATGAATCAGACTTTTAAAATGTAAATACTGTCATTTGACAAGACATCGGTGAACAAATCAAGGCAAAGGCAGGAGCAGCTTGACTAGTGTAGCATTGAACTCCATTGTGTTATAAATGGGATTGTTTATGTTTTTACTATAATAAGTTTATTATAAAACGTTAAAAATGATACTGCATCATTTATTTATATATTTTAAAGCAACATATTCTAAGTATTTTTAAATATTAGCAAATAAATTAGGAAATTAGCCATGGCTAATGTAATATGGTTTGGTATATTCAACTTCGGCCCACAGCTCTCAATCAAGTTTGGTTTTTGGCCCTTTATAAGAAAAACTTTGGGCACCCCTGCTTTAAACTTTTATTAAGAGAACAAAATATAGCCCATATCAATTACTAAATAAAAACATCCACATGAATTCAGTGATTTAATTTAAGTCTTCTTCAGAGAAATAATTACTTTAGATGATGAACACAAACAGATTTATTTTCATCAATACTGTGTGAAAATAAATCCTGTAGTTTTACTACTATTTAATCTTTCAAGTAAATGTAAAATGAGAATTCAGACAGTGTTTTGAATATTTTAAAGGAATGTAAGAAAGATAATACATATTAAAAAATTGCTCTTCATGGAGATAAATAATAGAGAATGACATTATATCATAATGTAAATTTTTTATTTTAAATATATATTGGTAAATATAACAATTATCAATCTTGATGGGTTTATTTAAAATAAGAATCATTTGAAGATTCAGGCTAAAATATGGATTACAGTGCAGTGCAAACTAATATGAAACAGTCATTTTAAATGTGCAGACATTTGACCATTCAAACCAATAGGTTTTGCCTATTTGTCAGCAAAAAGTTTTTAATAATTTTAAATATAATCAAATTTAGTAGGGCTGGGTGGTATGACAAAAATCTCATATCACAATATAAGTCATCTCATGTCCTAATTACGATATACAGTTTAAAAAAGTCAGAATTATTAGCCCCCCTGAATTATTAGCCCCCATGTTAATTTTTCCCCCAATTTCTGTTTAACGGAGAGCAGATTTTTTCAACACATTTCTAATCATAATAGTTTTAATAACTCATTTCTAATAACTGATTTGTTTTATCTTTGCCATGATGACAGTAAATAATATTTGACTAGATATTTTTCAAGACACTTCTATACAGCTTAAAGTGACATTTAAATGCTTAAATAGGTTAATTAGGTTAACTAGACAGGTTAGGGTAATTAGGCAAGTTATTGTATAACGATGGTATGTTCTGTAGACTATCAGAAAAAAAAATGTAGCTTAAAGAGGCTAATAATTTTGTCCTCAAAATGGTTTTTAAAAAATTAAAATTATTCTAGCCGATATAAAACAAATATTTTTTTGACTTTCTCCTTAAGAAAAAATATTGTCAGACATACTGCAAAAAATTTCCTGAATCTGTTCAACATAATTTGGGAAATATTTAAAAAAGAAAAAATAATCAAAGGGGGGCTAATAATTCTGACTTCAACTGTATATATCACAATTTATTATCATTTCTGTAAATGATACTAATGATGATATTAATGTAATGATATCACACATGTATATAATGTACATTGTATATGTGTACATTAACAATAAAAGGCTTTCTAATCTATTCTATTCTATAAGTTGTTTTCAATCACGTGGTTCTGGTGACGTGCAAAATTCAGATGGAGGGCAGGAAGTAAAAATCTGAATGGGAGACAGAGGAAAGGCCGTATTTTTGTGATTTATACCATATTTCAAAGGAGATATAAACAGAAAATAAGCACATATGTTGGGCATGATTCTTATATCATGAAGAGGGCCGAGTTTTCTACTAAACTGAAATATATTTCATCGAGGCGGTAGATACTGTATAATTACGTTACATGAAAAATACTATAGTAAATTTAATGTTTAGAAGCATAATAATAGATAATAGATAATTACTTGAATTAAGCTGTCGTAGTAATTATATTGTTGCTGTGGTACGACACAACTGTAGTAATAAAGAATTTATTCAGTAGGCTACAGAATTTATTACAGCTTATCAGTTTACTATGCTACAGAACTGTAGCATTCATTAACACATTATAACACAACACATTATACACATTATACACTTTACTAAGTGGTTCAAGAACATGTTTATTATAAATCACTATAGTTTTTCCCCCATGATATCTTCCAGACATCACGAAATAACAGATGAAATTGTACAAAAGCTTGGACGCATAGTCTACATTATTATTTATTTTTGTAAGGGGGAAAAAGGGCTCCACAATAATAACCGTCTAATTTTGTTGCAAGGGTTGCATTTCTTTTTTGTTCTCTCGATGAACTTACCATTAACAAACATTTACTGCTGCTGCACATATAGACGTTAACTGTTGTTTATTCCACCAAAATGCCAGTAAAGACCTGTATTTTTGCAACGAGAACGATTTTATTGCAGTGATTACATGACAGGGTAAGTTATTTATATTCTCCTGGATTTTGTATAAGTGTGTTCTTGTTTGTATCTATTTTCTATATAACACATTAACATATTTACACACAGTTAGGCCTGTATATAATCTTTAATGGTGCAGTTAAACGAACTAATGCGTTCAAAAAAGTTTGTACGCATGGATGTATTGAATGAATGTTTATTACATGCCGCCTTTTCTTCCATTTTTCAGCCAGTTTTCGTTACTTTCTCCCCTTTATGAACTAAAACGTTTGGTAACGCAGTCTATAAAAGCTGTTCGGCATTTCTTATTTTGGCCGATTAAAATAATTGTAACAACATAAAACAGAAATATTTTGATGTTCTGATAGCAAATCATATGCAGAAGATTCACTTCCTGCCCTCCATCTGAATTTCGAGCATCATCAATGATGTCATGTGAAAACAACCTATTCTATTCTATTCTATTCTATTCTATTCTATTCTATTCTATTCTATTCTATTCTATTCGATGCTATGCTATTCTATTCTGTTCTATTCTATTCAATGGTATTCTATTCTATTCTATTCGATGCTATTCTATTCTATTCGATGCTATGCTATGCTATTCTATTCTATTCTATTCTATTCTATGCTATGCTATGCTATGCTATGCTATGCTATGCTTTTCTATTCTATTGTATTCTATTCTATGCTATGCTATGCTATGCTATTTTATTCTATTCGATTCTCTTCGATGCTATTCTATTCTATTCTATTTGATTCTATTCGATGCTATGCTATTCTATTCTATTCTATTCTATTCGATGCTATGCTATTCTATTCTATTCTATTCGATGCTATTCTATTCTATTCTATTCGATGCTATTCTATTCGATTCTATTCTATTCTATTCTATTCGATGCTATGCTATGCTATTCTATTCTATTCTATGCTATGCTATGCTTTTCTATTCTATTCTATTCTATTCTATTCTATTCTATGCTTTTCTATTCTATTCTATTGTATTCTATTCTATTCTATTCGTTGCTATTCTATTCTATTCTATTCTATTCTATTCTATTCTATTCTATTCGATGCTATGCTATTCTATTCTATTCTATTCTATGCTATTCTATTCTATTCTATTCGATACTATTCTATTCTATTCGATGCTATGCTATGCTATTCTATTCTATTCTATTCTATGCTATGCTATGCTTTTTTATTCTATTGTATTCTATTCTATTCGATGCTATGCTATGCTTTTCTATTCTATTCTATTCTATGCTATTCTATTCTATTCTATTCTATTTGATACTATTCTATTCTATTCTATTCTATTCTATTCGATGCTATGCTATGCTATTCTATTCTATTCTATTCTATGCTATGCTATGCTATGCTATGCTTTTCTATTCTATTGTATTCTATTCTATGCTATGCTATTCTATTCTATGCTATGCTATGCTATTTTATTCTATTCTATTCTATTCGATTCTATTCGATGCTATGCTATTCTATTCTATTCTATGCTATGCTATTCTATTCTATTCTATTCGATGCTATTCTATTCTATTCTATTCGATGCTATTCTATTCTATTCTATTCTATTCTATTCTATTCTATTCGATGCTATGCTATGCTATTCTATTCTATTCTATGCTATGCTATGCTTTTCTATTCTATTGTATTCTATTCTATTCTATTCTATTCGATGCTATGCTATGCTTTTCTATTCTATTCTATTCTATTCTATTCTATTCTATTCTATTCTATTCAATTCTATGCTATGCTATTCTATTCTATTCTATTCTGTTCTATGCTATGCTTTTCTATTCTATTCTATTGTATTCTATTCTATTCTATTCGTTGCTATTCTATTCTATTCTATTCTATTCTATTCTATTCGATGCTATGCTATTCTATTCTATTCTATTCTATTCAATACTATTCTATTCTATTCTATTCTATTCCATGCTATGCTATTCTATTCTATTCTATGCTATGCTATGCTTTTTTATTCTATTGTATTCTATTCTATTCAATGCTATGCTATGCTTTTCTATTCTATTCTGTTCTATTCTATTCTATTCTATGCTATTCTATTCTATGCTATGCTATGCTTTTCTATTCTATTCTATTCTATTCTATTCTATTCTATTCGTTGCTATGCTGTGCTATTCTATTCTATTCTATTCTATTCGATGCTATGCTATTCTATTCTATTCTATGCTATGCTATGCTATGCTATGCTTTTCTATTCTATTGTATTCTATTCTATTCGATGCTATGCTATGCTTTTCTATTCTATTCTATTCTATTCTATTCTATTCTATTCTATTCTATTCTATTCTATGCTACGCTATTCTATTCTATTCTATGCTATGCTTTTCTATTCTATTCTATTTTATTCGTTGCTATTCTATTCTATTCTATTCTATTCTATTCTATTCTATTCGATGCTTTGCTATTCTATTCTATTCTATGCTATTCTATTCTATTCTATTCTATTCGATACTATTCTATTCTATTCTATTCGATGCTATGCTATTCTATTCTATTCTATTCTATTCTATTCTATTCTATGCTATGCTATGCTATGCTATGCTTTTTTATTCTATTGTATTCTATTCTATTCTATTCGATGCTATGCTATGCTTTTCTATTCTATTCTATTCTATTCTATTCTATTCTATTCTATGCTATTCTATTCTATTCTATTCGATTTTATTCTATTCTATTCGATGCTATGCTATGCTATTCTATTCTATGCTATGCTATGCTATGCTTTTCTATTCTATTGTATTCTATTCTATGCTATGCTATGCTATGCTATGCTATTCTATGCTATGCTATGCTATTTTATTCTATTCTATTCGATTCTATTCGATGCTATGCTATTCTATTCTATTCGATTCGATTCGATTCGATTCGATGCTATGCTATTCTATTCTATTCTATTCTATTCGATTCTATTCGATGCTATTCTATTCTATTCTATTCGATGCTATTCTATTCGATGCTATTCGATTCTATTCTATTCTATTCTATTCGATGCTATGCTATTCTATTCTATTCTATTCTATGCTATGCTATGCTTTTCTATTCTATTGTATTCTATTCTATTCTATTCGATGCTATGCTATGCTTTTCTATTCTATTCTATTCTATTCAATTCTATGCTATTCTATTCTATTCTATTCTATGCTATGCTTTTCTATTCTATTCTATTGTATTCTATTCTATTCGTTGCTATTCTATTCTATTCTATTCTATTCTATTCTATTCTATTCGATGCTATGCTATTCTATTCTATTCTATGCTATTCTATTCTATTCTATTCGATACTATTCTATTCTATTCTATTCTATTTTATTCTATTCGATGCTATGCTATGCTATTCTATTCTATTCTATGCTATGCTATGCTTTTTTATTCTATTGTATTGTATTCTATTCTATTCGATGCTATGCTATGCTTTTCTATTCTATTCTATTCTATGCTATGCTATTCTATTCTATTCTATTCTATTCTATTCTATTCTATTCTATTCTATTCTATGCTTTTCTATTCTATTCTATTGTATTCTATTCTATGCTATGCTATTCTATTCTATGCTATGCTATGCTATGCTATTTTATTCTATTCTATTCTATTCTATTCTATTCTATTCTATTCGATTCTATTCGATGCTATGCTATTCTATTCTATTCGATTCTATTCGATGCTATGCTATTCTATTCTATTCGATTCTATTCGATGCTATGCTATTCTATTCTATTCGATGCTATTCTATTCTATTCTATTCGATGCTATTCTATTCTATTCGATTCTATTCTATTCTATTCTATTCGATGCTATGCTATGCTATTCTATTCTATTCTATGCTATGCTATGCTTTTCTATTCTATTGTATTCTATTCTATTCTATTCTATTCGATGCTATGCTATGCTTTTCTATTCTATTCTATTCTATTCTATTCTATTCTATTCAATTCTATGCTATGCTATTCTATTCTATTCTATTCTGTTCTATGCTATGCTTTTCTATTCTATTCTATTGTATTCTATTCTATTCTATTCGTTGCTATTCTATTCTATTCTATTCTATTCTATTCTATTCTATTCGATGCTATGCTATTCTATTCTATGCTATTCTATTCTATTCTATTCTATTCAATACTATTCTATTCTATTCTATTCTATTCCATGCTATGCTATTCTATTCTATTCTATGCTATGCTATGCTTTTTTATTCTATTATATTCTATTCTATTCTATTCAATGCTATGCTATGCTTTTCTATTCTATTCTGTTCTATTCTATTCTATTCTATGCTATGCTATTCTATTCTATTCTATTCTATGCTATGCTATGCTTTTCTATTCTATTCTATTCTATTCTATTCTATTCTATTCTATTCTATTCGTTGCTATGCTGTGCTATTCTATTCTATTCTATTCTATTCTATTCTATTCTATTCTATTCTATTCGATGCTATGCTATTCTATTCTATTCTATGCTATGCTATGCTATGCTATGCTTTTCTATTCTATTGTATTCTATTCTATTCTATTCTATTCGATGCTATGCTATGCTTTTCTATTCTATTCTATTCTATTCTATTCTATTCTATTCTATTCTATGCTACGCTATTCTATTCTATGCTATGCTTTTCTATTCTATTCTATTTTATTCGTTGCTATTCTATTCTATTCTATTCTATTCTATTCTATTCGATGCTTTGCTATTCTATTCTATTCTATGCTATTCTATTCTATTCGATACTATTCTATTCTATTCTATTCGATGCTATGCTATTCTATTCTATTCTTTTCTATTCTATTCTATTCTATTCTATGCTATGCTATGCTTTTTTATTCTATTGTATTCTATTCTATTCTATTCGATGCTATGCTATGCTTTTCTATTCTATTCTATTCTATTCTATTCTATTCTATGCTATTCTATTCTATTCTATTCGATACTATTCTATTCTATTCGATGCTATGCTATGCTATTCTATTCTATGCTATGCTATGCTATGCTTTTCTATTCTATTGTATTCTATTCTATGCTATGCTATGCTATTCTATGCTATGCTATGCTATTTTATTCTATTCTATTCTATTCTATTCGATTCTATTCGATGCTATGCTATTCTATTCGATTCGATTCGATTCGATTCGATGCTATGCTATTCTATTCTATTCTATTCTATTCTATTCTATTCTATTCTATTCGATGCTATTCTATTCTATTCTATTCGATGCTATTCTATTCGATGCTATTCGATTCTATTCTATTCTATTCTATTCGATGCTATGCTATTCTATTCTATTCTATTCTATGCTATGCTATGCTTTTCTATTCTATTGTATTCTATTCTATTCGATGCTATGCTATGCTTTTCTATTCTATTCTATTCTATTCTATTCAATTCTATGCTATGCTATTCTATTCTATTCTATTCTATTCTATTCTATGCTATGCTTTTCTATTCTATTCTATTGTATTCTATTCTATTCGTTGCTATTCTATTCTATTCTATTCTATTCGATGCTATGCTATTCTATTCTATTCTATGCTATTCTATTCTATTCTATTCGATACTATTCTATTCTATTCTATTCTATTTTATTCTATTCGATGCTATGCTATGCTATTCTATTCTATTCTATGCTATGCTATGCTTTTTTATTCTATTGTATTCTATTCTATTCTATTCGATGCTATGCTATGCTTTTCTATTCTATTCTATTCTATGCTATGCTATTCTATTCTATTCTATTCTATTCTATTCTATGCTTTTCTATTCTATTGTATTCTATTCTATTCTATTCTATTCTATTCATTGCTATGCTATGCTATTCTATTCTATTCTATTCTATTCTATTCTATTCTATGCTGTGCTTTTCTATTCTATTCTATTCTATTCTATTCGATGCTATGCTATTCTATTCTATTCTATGCTATGCTTTTCTATTCTATTCTATTGTATTCTATTCTATTCTATTCGATGCTATGCTATGCTATTCTTTTCTATTCTATTCTATGCTATGCTATGCTTTTCTATTCTATTGTATTGTATTCTATTGTATTCTATTCTATGCTATGCTATGCTATTCTATGCTATGCTATGCTATGCTATTTTATTCTATTCTATTCGATTCTATTCGATGCTATGCTATTCTATTCTATTCTATTCTATTCTATTCGATTCGATTCTATTCGATGCTATGCTATTCTATTCTATTCTATTCTATTCTATTCTATTCTATTCGATTCTATTCGATGCTATTCTATTCTATTCTATTCTATTCGATGCTATTCTATTCGATGCTATTCTATTCGATTCTATTCTATTCTATTCTATTCGATGCTATGCTATTCTATTCTATTCTATTCTATGCTATGCTATGCTTTTCTATTCTATTGTATTCTATTCTATTCTATTCGATGCTATGCTTTTCTATTCTATTCTATTCTATTCTATTCTATTCAATTCTATGCTATGCTATGCTATTCTATTCTATTCTATTCTATGCTATGCTTTTCTATTCTATTCTATTGTATTCTATTCTATTCTATTCGTTGCTATTCTATTCTATTCTATTCTATTCTATTCTATTCTATTCTATTCTATTCGATGCTATGCTATTCTATTCTGTTCTATGCTATTCTATTCTATTCTATTCGATACTATTCTATTCTATTCTATTCTATTCTATTCTATTCTATTCGATGCTATGCTATGCTATTCTATTCTATTCTATTCTATGCTATGCTATGCTTTTTTATTCTATTGTATTCTATTCTATTCTATTCGATGCTATGCTATGCTTTTCTATTCTATTCTATGCTATGCTATTCTATTCTATTCTATGCTTTTCTATTCTATTGTATTCTATTCTGTTCTATTCTATTCTATTCATTGCTATGCTATGCTATGCTATGCTATTCTATTCTATTCTATTCTATTCTATTCTATGCTGTGCTTTTCTATTCTATTCTATTCTATTCTATTCTATTCGATGCTATGCTATTCTATTCTATTCTATGCTATGCTTTTCTATTCTATTCTATTGTATTCTATTCTATTCTATTCTATTCGATGCTATGCTATGCTATTCTATTCTATTCTATGCTATGCTATGCTTTTCTATTCTATTGTATTGTATTCTATTGTATTCTATTCTATGCTATGCTATGCTATGCTATGCTATTTTATTCTATTCTATTCTATTCTATTCTATTCTATTCTAAATTCAATCAATACATAGTTCAAATACATTGACCACATGAAGGACTATTTCTTTTTGAGATTTTAAATATTAAGATATATACTCATTCATATAATTTCCTCATTTTTATCTATGTTTGTATTGATTTTTGTCACGCATAGAATTTCTGGGCAAATGTTTGTTTAAGAATATTACTGTCATTTTAAAAAATATTGAATGAAATCTAAATTTATGAAATATAAATACACCTTTTGTATGCCTGCATCCAAATAAACATATTACGGTTAACCACAGGATAAATGATATACAGGTGTAGCATATATGATATACGATGTAGCATAATATAAAACAATGTACTTTCTATTTCATCCAGTGTTGTCATAATGCACAGCCCTAAGATTTAGTATAATCACTTATTATTTCATATAACTTAGTTTTCATTTTATTTTCACAAACGTTTTCTGAAACATCAAACTATACACTAAAACTTTTGTAAATTCAATTTGATGCTGCCACAAAACTCGGGATGTCTCTACTTGGACCCACATAGAACATTCTTGCCTGGTATCTCCTCAAAGCAGGGCACATTCTTTTCAGCGTTTTTCTGATTTTTCCAAACATATGCCATGGCATTTACCCCCCCCCCCCCCCCCCCCCCCCCCCCCCCCCCTTGACTTTAGTGCTGGACATCTCATCGTCCCGACTCCAACAGCGTGTTGTGTTCGCGAACGCCTGCTGATGCATCTGCCATCCCATGTGCGTTGAGCACCCAGAGCCGTCCAGTGTCTGCTGCGTTTCTCCTTCAGGCTGATGGCATGTTAGCGATCAGCTCGGCCAGCATGAGGTCTCACAGCGGCATCTGGACACTGTCCAAATGTGCAGTGGCCTGTAATGCAGTGGAATGTGATTGGAAACAATTGCAGGGATTGTCTGAATGACAGCTAGGAACTGCTTCATTTTGAGCACATTCTGGGCGGTAAATCAGATTTGTGATGAGCACTGTAAACTGTTTTGGCTTCATTTGGCAGATTAATGGGGAAATTAATATTTTGGTGGTTTACTGGAGGTGATGGCTTTGTCGTGAAATTGAGAAGAATTATTTTGATTTCATTCACGATGGCACAGTGGGTAGCACAATCGCCTTACAGCAAGAAGGTCGTTGGTTCGAGCCCCGGCTGGGCCAGTTGGCATTTTTGTGTGGAGTTTGCATGTTCTCCCCATGTTCGCATGGGTTTCCTCTGGGTGCTCCGGTTTCCCCCACAGTCCAAAGACATACGGTATAAGTGAGCTGAATAAGCTAAATTGGCCGTAGTGTATGTGTGTGAATGCAAGAGTGTATGGGTTGTGGCTGGAAGGGCATCGGCTGTGTAAAACATATGCTGGATAAGTTGGCGGTTCTTTCCGCTGTGGCGACCCCTGATTAATAAAGGGACTAAGCTGAAAAGAAAATGAATGAATGAATGAAAGAAGCATAATGTTGAAATCAGTTTCTGCTGCTGAATAATTTTGTGCAAACTAAATAATTTTTTTAAAATGTTGAAACATTTACATTTTTAAAGTAACTTAATAAATATAAATGTTTAGTCCTTACTGCCACTTTTTAATTTAACATGTTCATTAAGAAGAAAAACATTAATTTATTTTAATTTTGAAAAGCAGTGAATCTGAAACATGCTGCAAAAACAGTATTATTCATACACTGTAAAAAATTGCAGCGGTTCATTTCGCTGTGGTGACCCCTGATAAATAAGAGACTAAGCCGAAGTTCCACACAAGTTCCACACAATTCCTTCATGTTGTCCCAACACAAATGAATTAAGTTAAATTATTAGTTTTTACAAATTTAAGTGGATTGAGCAAAAAACAATTAAGATGTCCCCCCAAAAAACCTTAAAAATTGAGTTGTTTTAACTTATTTTAAATAATTCGTTTAAACAAGCAGCAAAAGTCATTTTCTGAGTGTATATTATAACATTTAAAATAATTGTTTTCTATTTTAATATACAAAAAATTTTATTCATTAGTTTCACCCAAAACTGAATTTTAAGCAGCTTTTCTTCAGTCTTCAGTGTCAGGTGATCTTTCAGATATCATTTTAATAAGCTTACATATAACCTTTAAACACTGTAAAACATGATATGACAAAAAGTCATGACAACAAATGTTTTTTATGTTACTTTAACTTACTTTAATAAAGTAATCAAGTTTCAACAATTTTTTTTGAAGGTATACAAAGTTTAACTTATATTTTTTAGTCAAATTAATAATAATAATAATAATAATAATAATAATAATAATAATAATAATAATAATAATAATAATAGTTCCTTACATTTAGGGGTTTCTGGCCCCCCTAAATTTCAGTAATATCACGCATATTTTTGTGTCAAAACGCTACAAAGAAGCGAGATCAGCCATCGGTGGCAGACTGCGGAGATATGACTGAGGCCAGTGTTGCCAGATGTAGCTGACTGATTCCAGCCCAAAAACTATCCAAAACTGCCGAAATGCACATACTTGCATTTCTAATAACTACTTTTTTTCTTTCGCATGGTGACAGTCAGTGCATAATATTTTAGTTATTTTGCAAGATTTTGCAAGTTGTATTCAGACAAAGTCTCTTTAAGTATTCTGTAGTCTTTGATTCAGATTAAAGTG
Organism: Danio kyathit; assembly: GCA_903798195.1. Taxonomy (NCBI): domain Eukaryota; kingdom Metazoa; phylum Chordata; class Actinopteri; order Cypriniformes; family Danionidae; genus Danio; species Danio kyathit. Next base: position 58,520,466 of record LR812519.1, read on the forward strand.
TAATTTACAGATTTGTTAACTAGGAAAGTTAGAATAATTAGTCAAGCTATTGTATAACTGGTTTGTTGTGTAGACAATCAGTACATATTTCTTAAGGAGGCTAATAATACTGACCTTAAAATTGTTTTTAAAAAAATTAAAAACTGCTTTTATTCAAGAAATAAACTAAAGAAATAAGACTTATTATGACTCCAGAATATATATATATATATATATATATATATATATATATATATATATATATATATATATATATATATATATATATATATATAATTTATTTTTTTTTTTATAGGAAATAATGTGAAAATCTCCTTGGTTTGTTAAAGATCACTTGGAAAACAATATTTTAAGTTAACATATTAACAAATCATTGTTTAAGTATTTTGTGATGTATGTTAAAGTGTGCCCCTTAAAAGTACTGCCAGGCCCACCCAGTTACTCTGGGCTAGAACCGCCACTGGTGAGAGTTGCAGAGAGCTAGCTGCCAGCAGTTTGATTGATGTAAGTTGAGATGACTAGAAAGTTCAAAATTAAAGTCAGCAAGAATTTTTACAGTGTATTATCTTAATAAATAACATTTTTGTTGTGTTGCAAATGGCATGTGGTGTTTAAATATGTTTGTGGAAGCCATCAATTTTTACATGTAACTATAATGAACAAAGTCTTAGCAAATTGTTTCGATTTAAATAATTAATTTCTTGCACTTTTAAACAGTAGTGAAGCTGGAAAATACAGCCAGAAACTTTCATATTGTGAAATATTAATAGAGCAATTTTTAGTAAGTTATTTCTGATTAAAATGTAATTTAATAATGTCATACAAAACTTGAGTCTTCAGTCACATTATCCTGTAGAGATCATTATAACAAACCGATTCAGTATGCATTATAGTTGACATTTTTGTGAAAAATGTGATCTTTTTCAGCTTTGTTTGGTAACTATAACAAGCTAAAGTTTTCACTGTCAGTTTTAATCATTTTAATTGATTCGTTTAAAAACATCATTTCTTTAGGTTTTAAACAGCAATGAAGTAGACTAGTTTAAAACTCTTCATGAAAAAAAAGCTAACTATATACCTGAAGGAATAGACGAATTACCAACCTACGTCACAGATGATGTCACACGGTTCCCCGGTTGCAAAAAAAGACCGGCTGCAATAGCAAACATGTGGTGTTGTGCGGTAGGATGCCAAATTCGATTGTCGATTGTCGATTCGACAAAAATAGAAAACTTAACCTTTACCATACACCACACTGCTTTAATGCCAACTGCAGACATCTTTGGCTAAAAGGGAGCTGAATGAAGTGATGACCTAATTAAAAATGCTCGACTCTGCAGTTTTCATTTCATATCAGGTAAGTTCACGCTATGCTGAATCATACACATTACTCGTTTTAGATTGCAGCAATGATTTCTGCAAAAACAGTTAAATATGGTTAATTTAACTGCGGACACTGAATGCTTAGAATGAAACGTGAAAGTGTAAGTTATTAAGGTAAAGTTGGTTTTATATTCACACATTCATTCAGGGACAACTTGTGACACACTCCCTATTGTTTATTCAATTCAATTCAATTCATCTTTATTTGTATAGCGCTTATACAATGTAGATTGTGTCAAAGCAGCTTCACATAGAAGGTTATAGTGAATTGAAACGGTGTCAGTTCAGTTTTCAGAAATTAAGTTCAGTTCAGTTTAGCTCAGTTCAGTGTGGGTTAATAATCACTACTGAGAGTCCAAACACTGAATAGCAATCCATCGATGCACAGCTCTACAGATCCCGAACCATGCAAGCCAGTGGCCTTGGAGCATCACAGGAGTCAGTCATGCTCTCACTCCATGTAGACCACCACAGCAGCTGCTCAGGATACGGCCTGGTCCAGAAAACCTTGGGATCATCTCGTCGCTGGTCTCGGATCGCGTCAGTGGCACTGCATAGTCTGAGGGCCTCGAGATGAGTACCCCCAGGTGGAAATACAGAATAAGGAGAATAATTAGCGTAGCTGCTGTTCATAGTGTATATAAACGAGAACCAAAATCATGTGTGGGGCACATCATGCGTCATATCGCTATGTAATGCACTGAGTGTATGCTTTGCTAAAAAGATAGGTCTTTAATCTAGTTTTGAAGAGCGAGAGTGTGTCTGAGCCTCGGACATTATCAGGAAGGCTATTTCAGAGTTTAGGGGCCATAAATGAGAAGGTTCGACCTCCTTTACTCGACTTTGATATTTTAGGTACTACCAGAAGCCCTGAGTTTTGAGATCGTAAAGAGCGGGTTGGGTTGTAGCGAGACAGGAGGTTGGTTAGATAAGCAGGAGCTAGATTATTTAAGGCTTTATAGGTAAGGAGTAATATTTTAAATTCAATACGAAACTTAACAGGCAGCCAGTGTAAGGAGGATAAAATTGGGGTGATATGATCATATTTTCTAGATCTGGTAAGAACTCTGGCAGCTGCATTTTGCACTAGCTGGAGTTTGTTAATAGAGGATGCTGAGCAACTAGCAAACAGAGCATTACAGTAGTCCAGCCTAGAAGTCATGAAAGCATGAACTAGCTTTTCTGCATCTGATATGGATAGCATACTTCGCAATTTAGCAATATTTCTCAGATGAAAGAAAGCAGTTTTTGTGACATGGGATATATGATTTTTGAAAGTTAAATTGCTGTCTAATATGACACCCAGATCTTTTATAGTAGAGCTAACGCTAACTTTGTATCCCTCTAGTTGCAGGTCGAGTTGTGAGAACTGCTGTGTACAGGATTTAGGCCCAATAAGTAATAATTCTGTTTTGTCTGAATTTAAGAGAAGAAAATTGTTGGTCATCCAGTCTTTAACATCTTTGATACACTCGGTTAGCTTAGACAGTTCAGACATCTCATCAGGTTTAGTTGAAATGTATAATTGAGTATCGTCTGCATAGCAATGAAAGCTGATCCCGTGTTTTCTAATAATAATGTTTACCACGGCACTTTGAATATAATGTCTTTGTCTAAATTAACCTGCAAGTGTGACTTGAAAACAACATTAACACTGTTTATTTGACTGTGAACAATGTTGTACTTTGATAGTCATTGGCTGCTAAAATGATTTCACTATTTAGAGTTTACAAATAATACTTTTATGAAATTATATTATTAAGGAGAAAGTCCGAATGTGCGAATATAAAACCAACTTTACCTCTATGTGTAAGTTCACATACCCTGCCATACAGGTGTAGTTCGCTGTCAGAATGCAGTTTTGCTTGTTGATGATTACCCAAGCTTTGTATAGTCCCGTCTTCTTTCCTTGTCTTTGGCACGGCAGAACCTCGTTTTTTAGCACTGCAAAGTTTTGAATCTGGTAATCATGGAACATTATTTCTCGCACATGACCACACAGAACACAATTGTTTGCATCCAAAGACTTGGAGGCCTTTAACTAATCTCTTGTAAAATCCCTTGGAGCTTCAATGAGATTGTATATTTGGGGCTGGATGCTTGGTCATTTCGTCTTATCCAATATCCATTGGGAGGGTGCTATCGCAGATGGACCTGTCAGACGAACGCCGCTCACTTTAACGTTAATTTTGCCGAATCACTGTGCTTATCACTGGGTGACAAGCTGTTATAATACGCTGAAAGCATTATGTAAATAATATATATAATATGTAATCAATATAACGTATTTCTAATTTCAACAACAAACTCTGTAGCGCATCGGATGTCATTCCCTCACTGTAAACGCTAGAGCTCCCGGTTTTTTTCTGCCACCTCCCTGTACGCGCATCCTGAATGTTTACAAACATGGTAATTCGTCTATACAGCTCAATTCAGACTGACTCAAGATCAGTTTAAAAGCATTCATTTTGGTATAGATCATTTAAATACCACAAACAGCATTGACAGAACTGGAGTCTCTACGGAATAGAACAGTAGCCAAAAATAAAAAATACAGTTTGCTTTTCATAAACAAATTGCTTTGACAATATTCCCATTTAAGGCACCTGGGATTGTTGAAATCATAAGCACCATCATTAAAAACCTCTCAAGCTTTCTTTTAATGACCTGCTACTTTATGATAATCTACAGTGGATTTTTCCACATACCAACCTATAAATCCACCGCCATTCATTGATGCCGGGAATACTATGATAGGGGTGATAAGATTCTCTTCGAGTACTGTTTTGATGGTACACCCACATAGGGAACATTTCTCACATTTATGGCTATTTACTAAGTAACGGCTACAAGAACATGCATGTAATGTGACATTTTCAACACCACACACAAAGGAAGGTAAATGTCAGAACGAGACCCTCCCCCCGCCTCTCAGAATAGTTCGGCTCAATCACAGGCTGCTCAATTCTCAATGGAAGGCCGTCCAGTGGCTCCTCCCATAGCCACGCCCCCTCCTGCCATCCTCCACAGCAGTTAAATATTAACTCTTGGAGTACAGCTCACAGTCTGCATCCTGCAGCAAAGCCAGCTGCCTTGCTGTTTAGGAACAAAACAGCCGTTTCATTCTGTCATATTCCACAGATATCAATTAAATAGACATTTTTGGACTAACTCATTTAATCACTAATTTATTTAGCAATTAGAAATCTTTTAATGTTTTACTCCTTAGACTTCCCTAACACACAAACCTCAAGCCTCTTTTGATATTACGTTGGTTAGAATAGGTTGTATAATTAGTCACAATAGTGAACTACAATTAAATAGTTTTTTTCTTCAAAATATTTTGTTTTGTTTTTTAACAGAAGAAATAACTTCATCAAAGTTTAGAGCAAAGATGCCCAAACTACAGCCACAGTTGGCCCATGCATGCTAACCTTTCATTTGGCCCACCATCCTATTTGAGAAGAGAGGGAGAATGGTTGATTATCTTTGACAGAGATTGTCATTTCGAAATTTAATGTAACATTTTGTTTGTTTGTTTTGTAATGTGTTTTGTTTTGTAAATGAATCAGATTTGTTTACAATGTAAATACTGTCACTTGATGAATAGAGGAAAATGCACACGAAATCGGTGAGCAAATCAAGACAAAGGCAGGTGCAGCTTATTGTATTCAGCATTGAACTCCATTGTGTTATTAATGGGATTGTTATGTTTTTACTGTAATAAGTTCATTATAATTTTTTTTAAATATACTGTATTAGTTAATATAATTTAAAACAATGTTTTGAAGTTATTTTTAAATATTAGAAAATAAATTAGGAAATTACTCATGTAAACCTTAATGTAATATGGTTGGGTATTTTTAACTTCGACCCACAGCCCTCAACTAAGTTTGGTTTTTGGTTCGTCATAAGAAAAAGTTTGGCCACCTCTGGTTTAGAGATACTTGTGTAAGTATATGGTGAGCAAATGTTTATCTTAAGGTGAACTAAAAGTTGAAATTATAACAACACCACTTTAGGAGCTTCCACAAATCAGAAAAAAAAAGACATTGTTAAAATTGTGATGGGTGGGATTAAACGGGATAGTTCTGAATGTACTTCACATGAGTAGGCATAAGATACAGACGATATGATAACCTTGGATAAAAATATCACGGTTTCACGATTTGACGGTATTGTGATCACTGCTCTAAAATATTCTTATTAAATGTCTGGGTAAAAAAACTTTTTCCCCTATTGAACACAATATATTCTATTTTGAGAAACATTTATAATATCTGGAACAGTAAACATGTCAGGCTAAGTAATGAAAATAAATCATTGTCCTCTGCTGTCTTCATTTGTTTCAAAAACACGGATTTCTTTACAATTTAAAACGGCTTCTTTAAATGTCTTGTCTGCTGAGGATACTGTTGTCCTAAAAACAAAACCTAAATAAAAAATCTTACACATATCTTAGGAACGGTATTGCAGAAAAATTTGGCGGTTTTAAAAACTTGACTTTTCCAAACCACGGTATACTTTGAAACCAGTTATCGTCCCATGCCTACACATGAGATGAAGAATACAGTCATATATCATGTCATATCACATCACATCACAACATATACTACAGTAAACTCTACTTACTTTATACACCAGCACACAAGTAGTTTTGTTATTTACCAGTTTAAATGTTTAAGCACTTTAAAGCAGAAGGGACTCTGATTGGTGTTCAATGATTTATCATTAATTAGATGCTAAAATTAATTCTTACATTAGCTATGTTTCCATCCACTATGCTCATTTTGGAATATTGCATTAAAATGCTTAATGGAAACACCAAGATGCTCATAAATTTAGAAAAGAAAGAGTAGGATACACGTTTCTATCCGATAAGTAGGGCCAGACAGAAAAAAATCTGTGAATTTATGTGGAATGATTTTGGGAGTATCATAACTAAATCCAAATCCAATTAGATCCACTTATTTAGTAAACAAAGCAAGTCTCTCGCATAACATATCTACTAAAAGACTGAAAATATTACTTTACAAACTGTATTGTGCATAGACACATAAATACATAGACTCAATGATGAGCTAAAAATTTGTGTGGGCCTACCGATAAGAAAAATAGTGTGTAATGTGCATAAATGTGCATAAACACATTTACTGAATAAGTTCCAGCGTGCATATCAAAAAGGTCATGTGAATTATTTTTTGTTGTATCATGTGATAACAAAAATGGGAGCGATGGAACAGCATTAATGAACAAACAATTGGACTGACCACATTGTAAAACATCTGAAATGTTATTTTGGTCATCCTAAAATCAAACAACCAAAGTCAATCATCAAATTGATTCGGTATTATTACTTTCCAGAACGTGAAACTCTTGATGGTCTGCACTCCCAAAGAGCGTCCAACGCTTCCAAAACGGCTTAAATAAATTCAATTTTTTTCATATTTGCCACTCGTTACGATTGAAATAGTGCTTTATTCACAAATATTTTATGCGATGTTTGTCTTTGGGTAGAAACGTAGCTGGTGATTCCAATGATTTTGTTATAAATGTGGTGTGGACACTGCTTTTCTTTTAGGTTTTTGGTTTTATCCATATATTTATCATCCACACATTTAAAGCATTTTTTTGTTGTTGTTGACTTTATGTGAGGGCTGTGTGGTAAAGAGTCTGTGGTTCATTTGTGTGGAAGGCTGTTGGTGTCTTTGTGTCCATCTGCTTACAATTGCTTCTGATTGACACATCTGTCTACTTCCCAGCTATTACTCCTCCTATTCCATGCTTGTTTTTCCTTCATTCTTTTCTCTCCACTCATTCATGTCCTTTAGTACAGTGATTCCCAACCAGCGGTAAGTGTACCCAGGGGATGTTTAAGTAAATTCCAGGGGGTGAAGTGGGAAAGATTTTCATTTTGCTTTGTATGATGGGATAGTTTGCACAAAATGAAAATTCTCTTATTGCATGCAATCATGCCATTCCAAACCTGGTCCAAAACTCCTCTGCAGAACATTAGATTTTGAAGGACATTGAAAACCAAGCAGCACTGGAGCTCATTGACGATCACTGATTATTATTAAAATATAGGTTTAGAACAAAATGAGGGTGAGTTCATTTTTAGGTAAATTATACTTTTTAATTAAATTTATTAAATAATAGATTAAATATTTTGTTGATTTTGTTAGTTACTTTAAAAAGAAAGATTTCTTTAGTGTATCGTGTTACTTGTATCTATGTTGTAAGTGTGTTGTCCAGACATTGTTTATTTATTTAGTGAGAAAACATGTATGAATACATGGTAAATATGGTATAAATCAAAAAGGGTCAAAAAGGTTTTGACGTACTTTTGACCATTTCAGATTCAGTTGAAAATGCATTTGACGCTTTCAAAGTGTAAATACTCATGCAATCACATGCATTCGAAAAGCCACAAAAGCAACTCAGGCTCATTCTCAATACGTAACCCTTTATACAGTTTTGGAGAGCGCTAAATACGTCCCAGGAGGTATGTTTTTTCTGCAGTTTTTGTTTTTGCGAATCCGCCAGAGGCCGCTGTGCATGCTTTTTCAGATCTCAAATTTCTCTCGTGAGTGCCATTTGCGCCTGCTGTTCTCACGTAAATCCACCAGAGGCCACTGTGTACACTTTTTTAGATCTTAAATTTCTCTCGCAAGTGCCATTCGCGCCTGCTGTTCTCACGTAAATCCACCAGAGGCCACTGTGTACACTTTTTTTAGATCTTAAATTTCTCTCGCAAGTGCCATTCGCGCCTGCTGTTCTCACGTAAGGCCACCAGAGGCCGCTGTGTACACTTTTTTAGATCTTAAATTTCTTCTCGCAAGTGCTATTCGCGCCAGCTGTTCTCATGTAAACCCACCAGAGGCCGCTGTGTACAGTTTTTTAGATCTTAAATTTCTCTCGCGAGCGCCATTTGCGCCTGCTGTTCTCAAGTAAATCCACCAGAGGCCACTGTGTACAATTTTTTAGATCATAAATTTCTCTCGCGAGTGCCATTCGCGCATGCTGTTCTCACGTAAACCCACCAGAGGCCGCTGTGTACACTTTTTTTAGATCTTAAATTTCTCTCATGAGTGCCATTCGTGCCTGCTGTTCTTACGTAAATCCACCAGAGGCCACTGTGTACACTTTTTTTAGATCTCGTGAGCGATCTCGTGAGAGATTTTTAAATGTAGGGTGTATTACTTGATTTTAAAATAATTGAAACACACACTATCAAACACTATCTATGATTATTTATTGAACATCATCTTCGAACAGCTGAAATTAAAACTCACATTGCCTAAAAAGAACAGTCAAAAAAGTTGGAACTTGGAAAAAAGTAACTGAAAAAATCGACCTGGAAAAATGAGATCAATTATAGGTTCTGAATGTCGATTTTGATTACTTTTTAATTAATCACCCAGCCCTAATTACACATCAACTAAAGTTTAAAATATGTTATCGTAGTGGACAAAAATTTATGTTAATACAATGTAGAAACAGATTCTCAGCTTACCGTTTGTGAATGGATTACTGAAAATGCATTGTAAAACCAAGTGAAAAAACCCTTAATGCTTTCTATGTCAAATAGAACTGCAGCTATCAGGCTAATGAGATGAGATGAGCCATGTCTTTTTAATGAACAAATAAATGATATTCAGTACAGCCTTACTGAGCTGGGCGTTTCGAAAACACAAACAGTTGGCAAACACTGCTGTAGTGTATCTCACACTTTGGCTGATCTGAAAACAAGCAGGTTTTGAAATGTTTGTGTTGAGTTGGAGCCGGACGAGGGCTTCGCATTGAGACATGATTTTAACGGCCCACAACTTGAGAACTCTTACCCCTCAGTTTGGGGTCTGGGATTCATTGTTCCTTAATCCTCCTCCTTCCCCCACCCCTCACATCACTCTTTTTTCTTCTCTCTCTCTCTCTCTCTCTCTCTCTCTCTCTTTCTCTCGTTTTCCCTCTCTCACTCTGTCTACTTTTGCGGCCCCTGACCCTCGGTTTCTCTTTTTCTCTTCCTACTGCTATAGAAGCCAGATGAGAGCACGAATACCGGCCCACCCTACCCCCCTTCCCTTCTCACTTTTCTCGCCCCCCTCTCCCCCTTGTGTGTTTTTTTTCACTCCCTGAGAGCTACATGAGTAACAGAGATGGAGAGAATGAAGGAAAGGAAGAAAGAGAAAGCTCTAGTGTCTTGTTCACATGTCTGATATAGTGTTGGAGAGCATCAGCCAAAAAGTAGCAAATAAACTAATATTTCTTCAGTGAAATATGGAGAACAAGTTGTAAAAAGTGTAACCAGTGGCGTGAGTTTTGGGTGGGACTGTTTATTTATTGACCAATGCCAGATGAGGGAGTCTTAGGAAACCTGTCAAAAAATGTCATCATTTTTTTCAATTTTGGGACAATAGATATACAGAAATCACACTCTTCACCTTTAAAGTACCCATAAAATCACTTTTTGCATTGTAAAATTAGAATTAGACCAATATATCAAGACTTGTTACTTATTTAAAAAAATATTTAGGTTTCAACTTCATCTTTTAAGTTAAAGCAATTTAACTAGATGTAATTTGTTAGCCTTAATGTTAGCTGTTAGCTATTATAGTCCAAAACAATGAGTAAATTCCCCTATGCACAGAAATCTTATAGTCTTCCACTTATACTGTATGGAGCAATGACTTTTGATGACATCACTCTGCACTTCAGCGTCATGTCTTCTGTCCAATCAAATACTGTGTAGAATTTGAAGCATCCGTCCACTTCACTTGTTAACACGATTATTATTTTCTACATGGCAAATAGTACTTTTGTACAATATATGTGATCAACGATTCGTATGCAGTGTTTGAATGATTTTTTTTTCAATGAATTTAGAAACATTTGTCATTAGCGACACTAGCGGCAATGCTATTGGTGAGAAAACAGCAGTAAAGAAAGCATCTGATCATTCAAATGGATATGTTTGCACAACATAGACACATTTCTTTTTATTTTGCTTGCAAACATGTCCCATGTTCTTTAAATTACAATCAGTGTGTGCTATAGGCTTTCAAAAGGCTGATTTATACTTCTGATTTATACTGCCTTGCACGTAGTTGTGCATTTATACTTCTGGATGCTGTTTGTGTTGCTCTGCAATAAGACTTCCTAAACACTAGCTAGCAGCAGGTTGTGTTATGTTCTGTTGTGTCGAGTTTCTTCGTGGGTGTTTTGTTTTCTGAATGCTACCTTAATGTAAAAGTAGCTAAAACTCACTCATTTAGAGGAAGAAACCTGGCAGACATGAAACGACATAAATCATAAGGTAAACACAAAACAAAAGTTTCCATCTGGAGCTCCTTCACGGGACTCGACACTTGTAAACACTCACTCCATCAGGCTCACGGCTCTTAGCACCGCCCACACTCGTCACCGCTACCAAGCTGACCAATCACAGAGCTTGCGCTACCTGTCGTTGCGACGTGTAGTTACATTCTCTGAGAGGTGCGCATGACCGTCGGCGTCAGCCACTTTGATGGCTGTGCGACCGTGCAATGGCTGACTGGACCATACGTGTGTGCTTGACGCAGAAGTAAAAATCAGCCTTAAGACAATCAATGGGATGTTAAATTTTCCTTTAATCTGTTCACACATCATAAAGTGAGAAATAAATTTTGTTCTACTGAAAAATGTGATCAGAAAAATATTAATTACACAATTATAAGAGCCTTGACAATCATGTTTATGACAGATTTACAAAACAGCCCTGTATACATTTCTGGAGAGCGCAAATTATGTAGCCAGAGCTACGTATGGCTGCATTTCATATTTAGAACGAACTCTTTGGGGCGGTATGATGTGGCAGACGGTTTCTGTTTGTTTTCGCGCTACCAGCTGACTGCTTACCTCCGTGTGGACAGCTTTTCCGCTGTTACAAGTTTGCCCAGTAGCTCGCCGCAGAAAGAAGTTGATCACGATGACAGGGTTCAAGTCTGGCGAAGAATGGTGCCAGAAAGCAGGTAAAACAAAAACAAAAGGTTAAAATTAAATAAACAAGTAAATAACATGGTGAGAATGTGGTAAGGTCTAAAAATGTGGTAAAAAACAGGCGACCAAGGGCTTTTCTTTTTCTAGATTGCAACACTGTCGGTTGGATTTAGGGAAGCGGTTGGTTGGGTCAATCTGTACTTTTGAAAACACTATTGGTTGGGTTTAGGGAAGGGGATGGGTGGGGGGATTGATCGGTCGCTCAGTCGGTCGGTCAGTCAGTCAACACTGACATCTGGTGGATTTATGCGAGTACAGCAGGCGTGAATGGCACTCGCGAGAGATATTTGAGATCTGAAAAAGCGTTCACAGCAGCCTCAAAAACTGCAAAAAACGAAGCTCCTGGGAGGTATTTTGCGATTTCCAGAAATGTATATAGGGGTAAGTGTCAATAATGAGCCTGGGTTGTTTTGTCCTCATGGTAATGTCAAGTTGTCATGACGAAGACATCTCAAACAATGTCAATTTTGCAATTAAAAATGACGTAAATGTCACCTAATAATTGTCATAAGCATGCACCAAGTCCAATTCATATTCATGATGTACCATGTCATGATTATAAAGCTGTCATGACAGTGTTGTGATCAACCAAGTGAAACCAAAAATTCTTACAAAGCCCTTTTAGCTTAACTGATTTCCATATTGATGAGTTTTCATATAATCAGATCATTTTATTAGCTATTTAAAATATAATACTCTTTTTAAATCACTCATTTTCTGTAGAAGTTTTTTTCCACCAAACCATAACTTGACTGTAGATGACTGTACATGGAATTTTAAGATTCTTGTAGCTTTCCAAGAAACTTTTAAAGTAGCTTCCCCAACGATGAGGCTTATGCTTCGAGACCTTGGAACTGTGAGATATATAGTGTTGAATGAGGTTATACTGGGCTCACCAGCGACCGTTAAGAGAGGGCTGGAGTCTCGGGCAAGCGAAACGAGTTGTTAACACACGAGTGTGCGAGCGAGTGTGTGCAGTGAAGGGGGATGGCCGCCCTTGTTTGTAGCTTGTCAGCAATTGCCTGAGACAAGCTTCCCCTGCATGTGTGAAAGCTGCTTGGCTTGAATGCCCGGACCGTACCAAGTGGCGTCAAAAGCGAAGGGGGGGATGGAGGCGAGAAAAAACGATCAGACTGGAGACAATAGGCCCCTGAAGTGTTCCCCCCAAGTTGCTTTGATGTTGTCCTAGTGTCTAGATGCTGAAGGGGACCGGGGACTGCAGGGAAGAGGAGCCCTTTGTGTGGATGTGTGTGCACTTTTTGGGCCAGCACGGACAAAAGGGAGGGGTACAAAAGCCTGGAGAGAAATAAGAGAAGAAAACAAATGATGAAAACCCAAATGATCCTGAATGTGTTTTTGTACGGCCGCTGTGTGTGAGAGGGCACGCAGAAAGGGAGAAAAGCGAGAGAAATAGGAGGAGACGCTCGTACGCGGGGGCTGATACAGTGACGGAGAAAGAGAGGGGGTGAGTGTACTGTATCTATTTCTTCAGCACCAGATCACAATATATATATATTCGTCTTACTTTATCATTGTCTTTTGTTCGAAAGGGGGTGGGCATGCGAAATTGAGTACCCCCAGAGTTGGAGTCGAAGTTGGGGTTACAAACGGCGTGCTGCTATTATTGTGGTTATACTTAACGTGTACGCTCTGTTATTCTTAGTCCTTGAAAAGATATATGGAAGGGGTGAAGGGGGAGTGGATGGTTTGGAATGTGTCATTGGATAGTCTGGATGAGTTGCCCTCCATGCCAGCGTACACCTCTATTTCTTATTATTGTCCGCTTATTCGAGAGCGCTGTGTGTTGCTTTGCAAAGCAACAAGAGCTTTCTTCTTTCTGTATGTCAGGATTGTCACTCTCGGCGGCGAGTGAATTGTGCAATGATTGGAGCCGTGTGTGTATGTGTGTGTGTTTGGGGGGCGGTTCTATTCTGCCTGGGGGGTTTCTCAGTCTGTGCCCTCCATGGTGGTAGCAGACTGCTTTTACACTACCAGCTGTTCTGAAAACCTGCAGTGATTTTCTCTTTCTCTTCCCCTCTCTTACGCTAAAGGTTATCCAGTTGTCTCTGGTTTTGACGTACACACACATATGTAATTTATGTTGCTTTCTGGTGTGTGTGAACCAGTTGCTGGCTGAAACTGAGTTGGGAAGGTCAAAACGAGTATTTTATTGTATTATGAGCACTGTAGTTTCTATGATATGTACATGCTATGTATTCTTAAACTGAATGCTGATGTCAAAATGATATCAAAACTTTGGAGAGAAACATGAGTGATGATAAACATGCTCATTTTTCTGTGTACAAATGTTATTGATATACATATAAATGGATCGAAATTCCTAAAAGTGTATTACTAGTTTCGAATATCTCTATAACTCTTCTCAAATGGAAAAACAACCATAGTAACTTATAGTAAATACTATAATGTTTTTGAATAATACTATTCTAAAGTAACTCATCTGTTGTGGTAATTTTAGAGTTGATATGGTAATACAACAGCTACACTACCTGACAAAAGTCTTGTCACCTATCCATGTTTTAGGAACAACAAATAATTGACTTCTAGTTGATCATTTGGTATCAGAAGTGGCTTAAATGAAAGGCAAAGGCCTCTAGATTACACTTATTTTTACCAAAATAAAATATGATCATGCCTTGATTTTTAATTATTTAATCAGGACAGTAAGGTCTGACTTTGCTTGGACAAAAAAGTGTCACTTAACAGAAATAATGTCCAGTTTAGAATATAAAGTCATGGTGCAGTGGAAAAAGAATCAATGTTGTGTATGACTCCCATGAGCTTGGAGGACTGCATCCATACATCTCTGCAATGACTCAAATAACTTATTAATAAAGTAATCTGCAATGGCAAAGTGTTCTTGCAGGACTTCCAGAGTTCATCATGAATCTTTGGATTCATCTTCAATGCCTCCTCCTTTATCTCATCCCGGACATGCTCAATAATGTTCATGTCTGGTGACTGGGCTGGCCAATCCTGGAGCATCTTGACCATCTTTGCTTTCAGGAACTTTGATGTGGAGGCTAAAGTATGAGAAGGAGTGCTATCCTGCTGAAGAACTTGCCCTTTCTTGTGGTTTGTAATGTAATGGGCAGCACAAATGTCTTGATACCTCAGGCTGTTGATGTTGTCATTCACTCTGCAGATCTCTTGTTTGGCCTCATACTGAATGTAACCCCAAACCATGATTTTTCCTTCACCAAACTTGACTGATAACTGTGAGAATCTTGGGTCCATGCAGGTTCCAATCAGTTTTCTGCAGTATTTGTCATGATTGGGATGCAGTTCAACAGATGATTCATTGGAAAAATCTATCTTCTGACACTTTTCCAAATGATCAGCTAGAAGTCAAGTTATTATTTGTTGCTCTTACAACTGGGATCATCGACAAGACTTTTGTCCGGTAGTGTCATTTAAACAAATTACCCAATACTGTAGTTTTCAACATCTACTGGGTGTATTATGCTACAATACACCACTGTTTACTTTAGTAAAAACTAAAGTATGGTACAGTCTTTATCACAGTTTATCAGCTCATTATGTTTAAAACTACAGTATGCTGTAGCATTCATTAGCTTTACTACATTATAGTTCAAAAACTATATTGTTTACTATAAATTACTACTGTATAGTATTTTTTCATGTGGATGGCATCCTAGGTTTAATCCCATTGTAAGTCAGTGTTTCATATTTACAATCATTACAATGGAGCATTCATAAAGCTGCATTGATTGAGGGAAGTTGATTAACCAAATGCAGCGGGTTATTAAAGGATGGAAATATGATTATTGCTAATTTGCATACATATTTGTGAACTTGTGACTTTATTGGGAGATTGAATTTTCCTTCGGCTTAGTCTCTTATTTATCAGTGGTTGCCACAGTGGAATGAACCACCAACTATTCCAGCATATGTTTTACACAGCGAATGCCCTTCCGGCCACAACCCAGTACTGGGAAACACCCATACACTCACTTATTCAATTTAGTTTGCCCAATTTACCTATAGCACATGTGTTTGGATTGTGGGGGGAACTGGAGCACCTGGAGGAAACCCACGTGAACATGGGAAATGCCAACTGGCCCAGTCGAGACTTGAACCAGCAACCTTCTTGCTGTAAGGCGACAGTGCTAAGCACTGAGCCACCGTGCCGCCTTACATGCCACTTTTCATTCATTCATTGATTTTCCTTTGGCTTAGTCCCTTTATTCATCAGGGGTCACCACAGCGGAATGAATCGCCAACTTATCCAGCATATGTTTTACACAGCGGATGCCCTTCCAGCTGCAACCCAGAATTGGGAAACATGCCACTTTTCTATACACAATTCTATAGCCAATGTAATCTGCATTCTGTTATGTAGCTGTGTTGTAAACCCCAAACTTGTTGTTGTTGTTGTTGTTGTTGGTGCAAAGAATGTATAAAAGCAAGGGCACGTGTTACCCTGCTTCTACAATGATTTAGAAGTTTTACCATCCTTTATGTAAGAAAAGACTTGTCTTAATGCTGTAGTTCCAGACTATTTCTAAATCGTTTTCATGGCTTTACTGGACCTTGTAGTTTAAGCATTAATAGCTACAGTTTTATAAATGATGTAATACCATACAGTTCAATATTTACAGCAATAGAGTTAAATAGATTTTCATGATGTTTGAGATGGAACAGTGGAATATGAAAATAGCGTTTTATTTGATGCGAACATAATGGTTATATGTCCCCTGAGTTTAATAGCAATTACATGCAAACTGAAAGTCAAGTGGAATAAAAATTACAGTGGTTTGCGGAAGCTCATTAATCATGTTTTAAAAGCATCACACATAACAATAAGGAATGTAAATGTATTCATGTTGTTTTGACTATTAATCTGCACTGTAGTCTTCAGGGATTTGTTATTGTCTTGTTTGTTTGTACAGTATGTTTGTTTTCAAGTCTTCTAGGTTGAAGAGGGGTTGAGAAAGGTAAAGAGCAAGGCATCAGATGTCTCCTTCGTACATCACTCTGTGGTGGTTTGAAAGAAAGCTGATCAAGGTTTTGCCAAGTAGGATGTGGCAAAATGTGGCTCCTGTTAAACAATGCATAATGATAACCTTTATAACCGAGGCCACCAAATGCTGCATTAAAGTCTTATGTGGGATATTTAATACTTCAGGACCATCTACTACTTTACACTATAAAGTCGATTAAAGCCTTGCTGTGAGGGATAAAGGGTTTAATCTGCTTCAGTAAATGTTTTATGCTGTTTTAAAGTACTATTTCTAGATTCCAGCCTTGTTGTGATTAAGCATTTGAAACCTGCAGGTTTAATCTGGTCTTGCTCATTTTCCAAATTGACCAAGGGGGTGTTTATCTGGTTTAGGTGTTGGTTAATCATCAGGGGCCTCATGTATCAACGCTGCGTACGAAAAAAAACTTTGCGTACGCCAGATTTCACACTCACGTTTGGATTTACTAACGATGAAATTAACGTGAGATTGTGCATTGGTCCGCGCCAACTTCATTTCTGGCGTATGTGTATTTCTTGTGTGTGTTTGTTTTTTTCCATTGGCGACTCCTAGAGGCAATTATGTTAAATTGCACACTAAAAAGTATCGCACCGACAAAGTATCCTGGTTACTGGTTCTTTCAAAAGGGAAATGGCAGACCGCTCGGAGTTAACCCAGTCGTCTTTGAGCCGTGCAATGCCAGCTGTATGGGATGGGATCATCCGCATGTCTAGCAGGTATATAAGGTTTCCATACCATGCAGTTGACCAGCCAAACATTAAAGCGCAATTTGCAGCGATCGCCAGTTTTCCTAATGTAATCGGAGAGATTGACTGCACGCACGTTGCTATAAAGGAGCCATCTGAAGACGAATTTGCATACATGAATTGGAAACATTTCCATTTAATAAATGTGCAAATAGTATGTGATGCTCAAATGCGCTTAACAAATATTGTGGCAAGATGGCCTTGGTCAACCCATGATTAATTCATCCTTACAAACAGCATAGTTGGGATGAGGCTCCAAGGTGGCAGGGTACGCGATTTGTGGCTTCTTGGTGAGCAATGTATTTAAAGATATTATTCCAGCTAAGTTTTTTAAATTTATTTTATTGAGCGTAATTATTTATCTGCATATCAGGAGACCGCGGTTATCCATTAAAGACGTGGCTGTTAACCCCCCCAACAACCCACAAACTGACCAAGAGCACAGATACAATGATGCCCATTCTCGCACTCGGTTAGTTGTAGAGCGGGCGATTGGGCAGCCTCAATGCCGATGGCGCTGCCTTGAAAGGAGTGGAGGGGTGCTGCTATATCGCCCTAGCAGAGTGTTCCTCTAATACAGGGATGTCAAACTCAATTTCTGGAAGGCCACAGCCCTGCACAGTTTAGTTCCAACCTTGCTTCAACACACTTACTGGTAGGTTTCAAACAAGCCTGAAGGACTCAATTACTTTGATCAGGTGTGTTTAATTAGGGTTGGAACTAAACTGTGCAGAGCTGCGGCCCTTTAGGAATTGAGTTTGACAACCCTGCTCTAATACATCTGTGTCTCCCACAGACACGGATACTATTCCAGACAGTAAAGTATCGTCCACAATTGAGGCAACTCTCTCCTCAAAGGGTGTTAGTTCAGCATGCCCTGTTCCCCCGTCTGTTCGGTCTACGCTTTGACGGTGCGCCGCTGTTCTCCTCTTAACCTGTGCCTTTACATCGGACCATTTATTTTTTTATTCACTCACAGTGCGATGTTCAGACCCCACTGCGTTAACCGCGTCAGCTAAACTTTCCCACTCTATTTTTTTCTTTTGTTATTAATTCTGGAGGACAAACTTGCAAATAACAGTTTTTCTCTGGTGTACCTCCGATAGGAGCACCTCCAATTCACATTCTGTGAAGTTTCTCTTCTTGCTTGCTTTTGCCATTGCTTTTTCGATTGGTTTTTGCCAAAGTGGAGTCATTACCATATTTATACGGGGGAGGAGGCAGGGAGGGGTTTTGCGCTCATGCACGTGCGCTCAGTTTCACGTTAATTTGGATGTACAAAGAGAATATGCGTGGGATTCCGCGTACGCAGTGTTTCATACATCTGATTTTTTTACTGCATACGCACATTTACAGCTTTGTCCGTATGCAATGTTTTAGCATTAATTCAACGCAAGTCTTTGTACATGAGGCCTCAGTTCTCCAGGCCTAATTATAAAAAGCACTTAAAATTCTTCTAAAAACAACCTGTCTAGGATTGAAGACAAGCTTTCAACTGTATTTCGATCCTTCACATTTTATTTGTGCCAGATTTAACTCGGTAAATCGACACTGTAAAACTACTGCAAAGTCTACTGCATACCATTTTCTATATAAAGTCAAATATAGATTTTTTTTTGATTTATGACTTGTAATAGGTAGTAATCTGTTCAGTAGGGCATACACTGGTTTAGACCTCTATCTTAAACTACCATTTAAGACCTTGATATACAAAATTGAAGAGCGAACTGAAAGACATCATTTTCAACAAAATCTGCCTGAAACAAAGTTCTCTGAGTCGACTTCGGCAGTTCGAAACAGCTCACCATAGCGAGGTTTTAAAGGCTCGGAGGGGGTTACGCCGGCTGCATCATTCATGGTCTGTCCGCTGCAAATAGAAAACAATGTAGAGATGTGAAGCACCATGGTGGTGTTTCTCGTGGAGAATGCTGTTTGGCAGATTTTTTTAAAGCTGTTCTTTTCTCTCAGCCACGATTGTTATGTTTAAGGGTACATGCAAGCAGCAAGATGCGTTACAACCCTAGCTACTTGCAGCACAGAGGTGTTGGAGTTTCCTCAAATGGAGTATGAATAAAACTTTCTCCATTTGATACAGCCTAAAATGCCTCATATATGATCATATACGCTCATTGGGCATGCAGATATTTTATCGACATCTGTATTTGCAGTCTACTGCTTGTGTAATGGCCAATGAGAGGGACTTGACGAATCAGTGGACGATACTCAATAGTTCAGATAACATGTTGGATGAAAAGTCCAACATGATGGTAATAGTTCGATTATGGTGTTTACATGTCTGCACTGCATTTCAATAATGCGACTAAAATCGGCATCCTCCACATGTCTTAATTCGATTTCTGTTTAGTTCGATTATGACCTTAATCTGATTAAATTAATCAAAAATAGCTGTTTACATGGTAGACGCTTAATCAAAGTATTGTCTTAATCACATTAAAATCGAATTATTGGTCTCCATGTAAACGTACTGAGTGTTAACTGCACATTAATCTTTTTTAGCTAGTCTTGAACTGCCCAAGTTGGTATTTATGTGGTTTAGCCGCTTACTCATCCCTATCAACAGACTCCCGAAAACGTTCTAAACTAACTTGACAAAGTTTGGAGACCAGCTTAGACCAATAAGCTTTTTGATGGGACTGTATTTCTATCTGTCACAGTTAATTTGTGTCATATTAAATATGGCTGTCATCTATGCTCTCAAATTAAGGCCACCATTTGTTTTTGATTGTCTGCTAGCTTGGCCATGCTATAGTTAATCAAGGGCCTGTATCATGAAGCTGGATTAGCTGGCTAGCCAGTTAAGTTTCAGTTTATTTTACCCCAATCTTGGGTTTTAGGTGACACGAAGACAGCTCGACTTTAATCACTATTTGTTGCCATGGTATTTTTGAGCAGTTTAGCATAGCTGAGCTACCTTCGTGGTAACCAAAAACCCAGAATTAGTGCAAACTAAACTGAAACTTAACTGGCAAGCTAATTTGGCTTCATGGTACAGGTCTTTGGTTTAACTGGCTGGTGATCTGGTCTCCTAGGTTAACTAATG
The DNA here is from genome assembly GCA_903798195.1 of Danio kyathit. NCBI lineage: Eukaryota > Metazoa > Chordata > Actinopteri > Cypriniformes > Danionidae > Danio > Danio kyathit. The sequence continues at coordinate 58,540,715 of LR812519.1, forward strand.
GCCCGTTTCCACTGAGTGGTACAGTACGGGTCGGTACGGGTTACCTTTGTCAGGCTTGCATTCCCACTGCCAAATGGGTACCATAGGTACAGCCTACAGTCAGTGGAAACCTCTCATCTGGATCTTTAATCTTCACCAGCACATGTAGCCTTTTATTAGAAAGTATATACGACATTTCGGAGTTCATAATAGTCCAAAAGGTGATAATAATAGTTAAACATGGCAGTTTGTTCAGGGTTTAGGTTGCTGAAAGAATCATTTGATTCTTTGTTTTTCGCATCTCCTTTGTTTTTTCGCGCATCACTCTCGTATTTGTCCGTTTCTGAAAGGATTGGATGTCAGAAGCGCTTCAATAACCAAATGGAGCTCTCTGGAGAAAGTGAAACCACTCGCGTATTTGACGGCCTGGTAAAACAACAACAGGACAACAGGTTTATCTTCTTGGCTTTGTGGCTGTTCATCAAGACAACGACAAGTTTTATTTGAGCTCAGTTCAACCATGGCTCATTATTATATGTATATATTATTGCGATGTAATGTCTCGGCGGTGTATTTAAAAATGCTGCTTCCTTTGTTTTCATTCTCTTGGCTTTTACACGTGCTAGTGACGTTTCTCACAGTTTATTTACCTTTTGGTACCCTTTTGTTGTGTTAGGTACATTTTGGAAAGGGTACTCAAAAAGTGGTACGATACAGTTCGCTTTTAGGTACCTTTTGACAGTGGAAATGACCAAAAAAAAGCGTACCAACCCGTACCGTACCACTCAGTGGAAACAGGGCATGAGTTTAACAAGTGCCTGAAACCAGGCTAGAAGACCAGTGAACCAGCTTGGGCCACCAAATTCTATTTTCCATTCAAAGTCTGATTTGGAATATTCAGACTGATGAAAAATAAGAGTGTAAAGTCTGATCTTCCGGCCTGACCAACAAAGTGTTTGCCTAGTCATCCAGCTTAACTAAGTATAACAAGTGTCTCAAAACCTTCTAAACCCTAAAATGACTAGGCTGGAGACCAGCAGCTTAGGTTTCTGCATGCCTGTTTTTCTGCTGTTCATTGTGTCAAACTAAATAGGGTTAAAGAGATCCTCTCTGTAACTAGGCATAGTAAGATCCACATGCATTTCCAGTAAATACCAAGAGTTTGCCAATGAGGGAGGTAGATTGCAGGGTTTGGATTGAGAAATAGAAGGAATAAGAGGCCTTGGAGATCTGCTACCGAAGGAGGAGAAGAAGAAACGGAGGGAGGGGTTGGGATTTGATCAGTAGTATAGAAGGATGTGCCTCCAGAGAGCGCACCAAAGGAAATAAATGGATTTATTCTTCACAGTTGTCAAATATCCAATGCATAAATTACGAGTGTGTTAAGGGGACGGCTAATAACTCTCAGCAAACATAAAACACATTTAGTTTAGATGACAGTTTAGTTAATTCCGGGATGCGCGTCTGCACGGTCATAATTGTTTCATTATTTCATTGGAGACGAAGCGCGCCTCAGTTAGCTGGGATTTTTTTTGAGCCATAAAATAGGAGAAAGATTCAGAATCTCTCTTTTGAAAAGCATCCCTCTTTCCAGCGCTCTCGCCTTCCAATGTATCCTCCGCTCTAATATCTTTTTGAATAGGTGGAAATGTGCGCGCTAGCCTTGTGTGCCTAGCCGACGAGATGATTGCAAATTCATTTAGAGGTGCCTATCACACAAAGATGTGGGGATGGAGGGAGAGATGGAGGGGGTGGGGTGCGGAGAGATGATGCCTTGGGTTTTTTAAAGCGCATTTGTATTCATGTCATGGAGGAGGAGAGCGAAGAGAACGAGAGAGGAGGCGGCTACCTTAGCGTGACAGACGTTAGGAGGAGGCTAGCCAGATTAGCATGACAGGCGCTAGCAGAATGCCAAACGTCTGGTTCAGGTCGAGTGCTGATGTCACAACCAACCGCTCGCCGATGTAAAGTGGAGCAAATCCGCTTGGAACACTGTGTCAGAACTCCAACGTACGTAAATAATTCAATCGCAGTCGAGCACTGCCACCGCCAAGCTGAAGAATTTAAATTTTTTGGGACTGAACTTAGCGATAATTGTCGGTTATATAATAATATATTTAGCTTATGTAATATACTTAAGGTTAAACGCATTTCAGTTCCACTTCGCCACAACTAGCAGCCATATAAATGCACTGTGGGAGCATGTATGTTTAGCATGGAGGTTGTGGGGGAGCATGGTATGAGAGATAGCAATGGAGATGTCATTTATTGTGGTTTGGAAGCTCTGGTCACAGCATCCTCATACTTCTAACGAGTATTCTGTCTCTCTCTCTCTCTCAGCTCCCCCCGCAGCCTCCTGTAAATCACAGCTTTCGCTACGCTCCGCTAGTGACACAGGACATGCTCGCACACTCCAACGACCGATTACATCAGGCGACTCACGCGCACACACACACGCACACGCTCAGTGAAACCAACCTACTGATTTAAGGAATAGAAAGCATCAAGTCTCTCTCTTTTCCTGCCTGTCTGTCTCTTTATGCCTGCCTGTCCATCCCTTTAAATCATTCTCATTCATTTTCTCCAATCTCATTCTTGGTTTTTGCTGCTGTCTTCTTCTGTTTGCCATTCCTGCCTGTCTATTCCCTTCCTTTCTGTCTCTATTGCCTACTTTTTGGTGTCATTCCCCTTCCTGTCTATCTCGCTTTCTTTCGGCATTTCTGTGTTTGTTTCCAGTCTGTCTCACTCTCATTTCCTTGCTGTCTGTCTCAATTTCTTTCCCTCTCTCTTTTCCTACCACCTCACTCTTTACTTCTTCTTTCTGTCTGTCTCACTTTTGTTCGCATTCTCTGTTATCCTCCTTGTGTAAATAAGCTGTCTCACTCTTATTTCCTCCCTGTCTGTCTTGTTTTCCTTTCGGTCTCACTCTCATTTTTTCCATTCTGCCTGTCTCACTCACATCGTCTCTCTTTCATGCGCTGCTTTATTTCCTGTCTATCATTTCCTCGCTGTCCTTGCTTTCCTCCTTACCTCACTTTCATTATCCCACTCTTATCTTTTGACTTTTTCAATTGTCACTTTCATTTCTGTCTCTCTCTCATATTTCTCTCTCTTTCTGGTTCAGTCTTGTTGCGTTTGGTTCCCTCTGTCTTTCTCTCATTTCCTCTGTCAATATCCGCTTTTCTTCAATCTTTCCCTCCCTTCCTGTATCACTCTTTCACCCTCTCTAGCCTCGCTTCCATCCCTTATCTTTTTGGCTTAGTCCCTTTATTAATCTGGGGTTACACAGCGGAATGAACCGCCAACTTATCCAGCATATGTTTTACGCAGCGGATACCCTTCCAGCTGCAACCCATCACTGGGAAACATCCATACACACTCATTCACACACATACACTACAGACAATTTATCTTACCCTATTCACCTATAGCGCATGTCTTTGGAGCACCTGGAGAAAACCCACGCAAACATGGGGAGAACATGCAAACTCTACACAGAAATGCCAACTGACCCAGCCGGGGCTCAAACCAGCGACGTTCTTGCTGTGAGGCAATTGTGCTACCCACTGGGTTTTTCACCTTTATTATGATAGGACAGTAGAGATTTCAGTCAGGAAAGCATTGGTATCAGAGAGAGGGGAAGGATTTGCAAAAGACCTTGAGCCAGGTATCGAACTCAGGTCCCTGAGGACACATTGGTGCCATATGTCAGCACACAGTACCACTAGGCTATTGGCACCGACCCATCTACATATTTTTAATGAAGTTCCTAATATAAGTTCAATAGGAGCCTGATCAGTCAGGTGGGTCAGTCAATTATCAGGTGTGTATATAAGCAAAGTCCCTTTAAGGCAAGTCATTTCACTTGACAACCATCTTTGAAATGCCTCTCGGGAAGTATCTCGGGCATTCTGTTTGAATGGGGAAACATCAAATTCTCCAAAATTGCTTGCCAAGCTTACAATTGAATTTTATATTAGGAATCACCAATAAAATTAAACAACTGTCTCTTTAGTTTCATTTCTAAACGTCCAAATCACACAACATCTGCAGAAACTCATGTCTGGCCCAAGTCCCTTCTCCTGAGTATCGTCAGTCTATAGCGATCGATGATTGGCTCCTTTACTCGAAGGCGGGGTTTTTTTCACCATATAGCGGTCGATGATTGGCTCCTGTACTAGTAGGCGGGGCTTTATTCACCATTGTGACAGATACACTAGGTATGAGTGACATGTCTTGTGTATTCTAAAGTCTTTGATATAAGTAGCAGTCTTTGCACTGTTTTAGTTGACTTTTGTTTTGGCATCCCTCAATCTCCATCTCCTCCTCCTCTTTTTTCAAAATGTTTATAATAAAAAAAAAGGGGGGGGGGGGGGGGGACTCATACTTGGAGCTCGAGTCAAGCCTCTAAAGCCTCATTCAAGGATGGGAGGTCCGAGCTCTCTTAGGGGTTTGATAGCTCGGGTCCCCTCTTCAGGACAACAACGCCAAAATCGTTTACCATGTTGACGCAATTGATTGAGCAGGTGAACATGTAAATGTGCATTTTGGATATGCACATAAAAAATTGGTTAATGGAAACACCAAGATGCTCATATGTTTACATAAGAAACGTATGCACATAACTGAGTAGGATAAACTTTTTATTCGATAAGAAAAGATGCGCATAAACTACAATGGAAACACTTTTACTGAACAAAGTCCAGTATGTGCATTAAAAAAAGGTCATGTGATTTTGTTATAAAAGATCATAGGATGATAAAAATGTGTGTGAATGGACAAACCAGCAGGCTGAGCACATTGTAAAACATCGGAAATGTTGTTTTGGTCATTCTAAAACGCCTTAAGCGTTTCAGTATTAGTGTTATTATATTACTAATTACCTCCAGAACTGCGTCTGTGCTTCACGTCTCACGCCTTCAAACGCCACCACATGTTCATTGCATGTCGGCGTTGACAAGTAATTTATTAAGTACAGAAAAGATTCATGCAGCTTCTCCTACCGCAAGAAATTTCTGTGTTTACTTTTGACATTTGGCGCCAGTTAATCAGGAAGTGACGATTTTGTTCTCTTTGACTCGTTGGATGGAAACGCCACTTTTTTGTACGTCTTTTATGTGATATTCCAGTTTTGTGCATAAATTTAATTAGCGTTTTTGGGTGGAAACATATGCTGTATCCCAATTTGCATACTTATGTATACTACACCCTAAAAGTATGTACGAAACAGTCATAAAAACCCGTCTCTCATGTTTGCAGTTTGTTTACACTTTTCAACCGCGCTCGTAGTTCTAATTGAATTCATGTCCAACGCGCAATGTACTGTAGGCAATATCATTGGTTAGAGTATGGACGGTTCTACACTTAAATTTTTTTTACCGGAAATAGTAAACCATCCGAGAACCTTTGGCATACTCTTTTCAACATACTACGATTTGGGACATACTAATTCTATTTTCAAATACTATTTAGGACGGATAGTATGCGAATTGGGACGCAGCAATAGCTTTTGTCTCTCTCTCATTTCCTCTTTTCTGTCTCATTCCCATTTTCCTTCCCAATTGTTCTTTTCCAGCCATCTCGCTCTTCATCTTTCTCACTTTTTTCTTCTCGTTTACCTCCTCACTGTCTTTCTCTTTCTTTGTCTTGTTCTTCTTCCTTTTATTTCCTTTCCTACCTGTCTGTCTCATTCTCTCCCTTTCCATTTCTCCTTTTCTGTCTGTCACCTTCCCTCTTTGCTTCCCCATCCCACTGTCATTTTCCCTCCCAATCTCTCTCTTTCCTCTCAGTCTTTCCCCTTTCTGCTTCTCTCTCTTATTCTCGCTCACCCCCGTTTTCTCTCCCACTCCTTTTCCCTTGCTTTTTCTTTCCCTGTCAGTTTCCCTCTTTAGCTTCTTGTCTTTCTCCCTCTCCGCCCGTCTTACTCTCGTCCTCTCTCTTTCTCTCTTTCACTCCTGTCTCTCTGGTTCTGCCGCCCACACTGGGCTCATCATTGATGCGTTTAGCAGCACCGCTGAGCAAGAGACGCAGGCCATCGATTGGCTGCGTAATCGACATGGATTTTTGCCCAAAGTGGTGAAAAATATGCCATGGCTATAGCCAAGCAATTTCTCCTGGCTTCTCCAGCCAGGAAGGAAAAAGACCCCAGCAGCTCTATAATTGATATGGAGATCAATTTTCCTGCTTTGGACTGTACAGTCTTTCACTGACCGGCCCAGTCAACCGTGCGGCTTGTGGCTTCTGTCATGATGGAAGGCAGATGAAATGGTGGGAGGAGGACGAGGGAGGGGTAAGATATCCTTGTGACATTGTGGCACGATCACTATGTACTCTGGAGGTTTGTATGATGAGGGACCAGTTTTCAGTAGTGCATAGCAAAATGCCAACAAACCGACATGTGAACGGCATATGCTAGCGTGTCTGTCCCTGGTGTTCATACCTCTCTCTTTTTCCTTTTCTTCCTCTCGTTTTCTCCTTAATAACTTCACCATCTGTCCCTGAGACTGCAGAAGTCATTCAGGTCCAGTTTCAGGAGAAACAAGCCATGTCCTGACTGTCTGCATCTTCCCCATTAAGACCAGAGGCCCTCCACTACAAGCCAGACATGCTGCATTGGCTGCCATCTTGGCTCAAGTAATGTCCACTCCACCTGGAGCCATTTTGGCTTGAGTCACTGTGGTCAGACCTGAACATACAAACATAAGTACTCAATCCAAAGGTCCAAGGTATTACCACTCAGTGTTTTGCACTGATTGGCTCCCTCATCGGCTAGTGGCATGGGTGATTGGAGGCGGAGAGCTATTTTGGCTCGCGATTAAACCTGCAACCATTTTGGAACTTGTTTTACAAACAATCAATGCTCATTCAGATTTGACTGTTAAACAATACAGAACAACAGTGATGGCTTACCTTTTGTATTTCTAATGTGTGTGTATGTCTGAGGTTTTGTTGAAGGAAGAAGCTAGTTAAGGGGTGTTTACAGAGAAAAATTGTGTGAAAAAGAGATCACATCCTTAAGCAGATCACCTGCCTGGACTGCCGAGTGAAAAGTGTTGTTGCCATGGTGTCGCTGGTTGCACGTTTCTACGGACAGTGTGTAATCATCAGCGATATGCCAACACCTCCACCATCCCTACCCCCTGCATCTCTTTTTCTCCTCCTCCATATTTTCTCGACTGCATTTGCCTCTCTACATTATTATATAGACAACATGAAATCAAAACTGTATTTTCTTAATTAAGTCACTGTATGCAGTTCATCGTAATCTTCTTAAATCAAAATTCTCCACCACTGAAATGACTTTTCTCCCTCATAATGTAACCAAGGCTCTGTGAAATCTAGCCTATATAATATTAGACTTTTGAACTTTAGAACAGTAGTGTAGATTTCAGCCATCTCTTCTTTGAATCTCTCTTTTTCCCCTCTTCCCTGTTTAGCAGGCTCCTCACCATCTGAGAGAGACTCATCTTCTCAACAGATACTTGATTACAATCAACAGATTGCTTTAGTAGTATCAAACACTCATCAGTACGTAATACATTAGAGTAAAAAGAGGGAGAGAGACTTGAATGATAAAAGGCTCCTCTCAAACAGAGGGTTTCTGTTATTGCAATGGAAACAAGTATCCTTCTGTAGTCGTCACAGATTCAAGCTCAGGTTGTGGTCTTGTGTTTGAGGCTGGTGTTGACATTGTCAAGGGCATTTGTTAAGTGCTTTTCTAAAAGATGATGCCATAAATGAGGGTTTGGATCATCAGTTCTGATGCCCAATGATGGTCAAACCTTAAATTGTTATAGTTAAGCCCTGTCTCAACAGATTCACTGTCTGCTTGTTAAGTCGTGACGTATGGAATACCGTTACCGGGTCCAAGCTGCAACTCAGTTGAATTGAGAAAATATTTGTTTATGACCCCTTTTTAGTCATATCACAAATTAAAGTGATTTTTTTTTATAAAATCATGGTGTACACGATAGACAGACATCAATAGTTTTTTGGTCGCCACTGAAGCTAAGCAGGGCTGCGCCCGGTCAGTACCTGGATGGGAGACCACATGGGAAAGCTAGGTTGCTGCCGGAAGTGGTGTTAGTGAGGCCAGAGGTCTGTGTGGGTCCTAACACCCCACTATAGTGAAAGAGACTCTACTGTATACTGCTTAGAGAGCGCCATCTTTCAGATGAGACATTAAACCGAGGTCCCGACTCTCTGTGGTCGCGAAAAATCTTGATTTGATGAGGAGTGCCAATCAACCAGCTTGGGCGAAGCTTTAAGGGGGAGGAGTTTGGTGACAACTATGAGTAGCAGTAGCCATAGACATTATAATAGATAGCCAGACACCTCATGGTCCGATTCGGTCCATTGTTCTGATACAGCACAAATATTGAAAGTTAATGGCGGAGAAGATAAACCCGCAAATTAACCATACAGTCCTTTGAAGGCAACTTTGTTATTTACAGCAATATTACAACACCATTTCCTACTCTGAACTGTTTAGCAAATTAATGACAGTCCTATTTAGTTTGAAAGCTGAAAGTGTCAAATAGTTATACAAAAATCATATCAACATTTAAATTTACCATTCTATATATTAAGTTTATTTAGTATATTTAGTTATTTTTAATTTTCATCATAGTTATTGGTTATCGGTATCGGCCAAAATGTACATATCAGTGTTATAATTTGTGTGTAACATTGGAGTCGAAGTGACAACAGAGGTCCAAACAGTTTATTTACTCGGAGTCATGCAGGCAATAGTCAAAACAGTAACAAACAATATCATGAGGAGAATCCAAAAGCGTTGTTGTGGTCACAGGCAAAGAGGTTGGTGAAGGCGGCAAACAATATAAACAAGAAACAAGGCAAGGCCAGACAATAGAATACTTTGAAATGTTACAGCAAACAATCAACAACAAGACTCAGCAATGTGTATGTGTGTGTGAGAGGTGAATATGTAGTCCATGTAATCAGTCAATGATTCGTTTTCAGCTGTGTGCATGCAATCGGAGAGAAAACTGGAACTGGTGTGTGTGAGGTGTATGATGGGATTTGAAATCCAGTTCCTTGTCAGATTTGTAGTTCCCCAGCGATCTGCAACTGCTAGATTGCTGGTGATTGTGACACGGTGTCTTATCAATTCTTGTGAATTGGAAACAATTCCGACCACTCAGAAAACAAAGCTGACACCCTCTTAGCCAGTCAAACATCTTTTCATGTGTGACATTAATTTCTGAAAAACACTCATGACTTGTTGGTTATGTTCTCTAGTAGCAACACATCACACTTTGGTAGTTTACGAGCAAGTTTTGCCATTGTTTTTTAGGAAACACACTATGTTCGGAAGTTTGTCCTGTTTACTAGAAACCGAGTTGAACAACTTCTCAAGAATATTTGACTGTGTTTTCCGCATCCTGTGATTTTTGATGCAGAAATGTACTCTTCTTGTCCAAGGGGACGTTTCTTAGTCAGAAAAAGCTGCAAAGTTGAAACTGACTTTTATCAATAGCCGGAAGCCTGTCTGCGTCCAACTATCAGGTCTGCGACTTGAAAAGCTTTCTGTGGATTATAGTGTCTCAACATTGCATCATGCTGAAACTACTACTGAAATAGGACTATCTATAAACAGCTTAATATTCTTCTCCGTAGACCGATATGATCCAGTATTAGACCATCATTGTACATTTACAAAGGATCTCAGCCAGTTCAACTTCAAAAAGAAAACATTTGCAGCCTCTTGTAGTTTATTTTAGTGGATTTCATGGATTTATTGAGCTTCCCAGAAAAGATAGTGAATGAAAATAATATTAGTTGTATTCGTTTCCACAAAGTGGCTAAAAACTTGAAAGCCTGAAATTTTTGGCTTGATGTTCATCACTATTGGTAGTGTTTAAAAGGGCATTTAGGATAGTGAGCAGATACCTGTACATAGTTTAATCAAATTAGTCAAATCAAATGAACCTATCTAACTGCTGTGCTGCAGAAGAATAAACAGTGAGTGGCTCTTGAACATTGGGTTGGTTTATGTTGTTCCGGTTCACCCTGTGTGTCGGCCTTCTTGCTTAAAGCGCCATCTTTACTTGCGGTGCTCAGCCACCATGCTTCTCCGCCGGTGACAGAAATCCAATTTCAGCACGTCTCTAGGAAAGGATCCCTCCGGCTGACGAGAGCGATCGGAAGAGCTGGAGCGGTGGTCTCCGTTTCCCCTTGTTGTCATCTTCCTCCTCCTTCTGTGTCCTTCTGTTTCAGGGTTCATATTTTTCCAGGAAAGTATAGATGCTGTACTTTTTTAAGGCTGCTTGCAAGAGAAATATATTTTGTAGAGTTGATTTTATATGTCATTCAGCTCACATTCAGTTGCGTTTAAGTACTGGATGGTTTTGTAAGTAAGAAGGGATTTCAGTTTGAAGATCAGCCCAATTAAGAACTTTTCATGATACCTTTTCTTATTCATTGAAACAAATGAGCTGTTGGTGTTAGTGGCCTCTCAGTTAATGCGCCGATATGTAGGTCTATGTTCCTCACTGCAACCCGATTTGATTCCTGACTGGAGGTCCTTTGTCGATTCTGTTCTCCTCTCTTTGCCCCATGCTTTCCTGTCCACATTCTACTGCCCTGTCAATCAAATTAAGGTATAAACCCCATGAACAAATAAGCTGTATCTATCTATCTATCTATCTATCTATCTATCTATCTATCTATCTATCTATCTATCTATCTATCTATCTATCTATCTATCTATCTATCTATCTATCTATCTATCTATCTATCTATCTATCTATCTATCTATCTATCTATCAATCTATCTATCTATCTATCTATCTATCTATCTATCTATCTATCTATCTATCTATCTATCTATCTATCTATCTATCTATCTATCTATCTATCTATCTATCTATCTATCTATCTATCTATCTATGTCTGTCTGTCTGTCTGTCTGTTTGTCTGTCTGTCTTTACAGTGGTGCACAATTTATTGGCTGTAAAATCGGTATTGGCAATTTATTGGCTGTGATATCGGTATTGGCAATTTATTGGCTGTGATATCGGTATTGGCAATTTATTGGCTGTAAAATCGGTATTGGCAATTTATTGGCTGTGATATCAGTATTGGTAATTTATTGGCTGTAAAATCGTAATTGGCAATTTATTGGCTGTGATATCGGTATTGGCAATTTATTGGCCGTAAAATCGGTATTGGCAATTTATTGGCTGTGATATCGGTATTGGCAATTTATTGGCTGTGATATCGGTATTGGTAATTTATTGGCTGTGATATCGGTATTAGTAATTTATTGGCTGTGATATCGGTATGGTCAATTAATTGGCAGTGATATCAGTAAAGAAAATTTATTGGCTGTGATATCGATATTGGCAATTTATTGGCTGTGATATCGGTCTTGGCAATTTATTGGCTGTGATATCGGTATTGGCAATCTATTGGCTGTGATATTGGTGTTGGCAATTTAATGGCCGTGATATCGGTATTGGCAATTTATTGGCTGTGATATCTGTATTAGCAATTTATTGGCTGTAATATCGGTATTATAGAAAAGATTTTGCTAGAAGAAAGACAAGATGTTGGCAGTGTAGGAATCTTTTTGTCAGGAATTTTAGATGTTTCCTTTTAAGTTTATGTTTTCCGCTGTTAACAGTTTTAAATAAAATCAGTTTGTTTACATTGTTTTTTGTAACCAGGCTTGGAAAAAAATATCAACATTTAAATTTAAGTTTATTTAGAATATTTAGTTATTTTTAGATTTCATTATAGTTACTGGTTATCTGTATCTGCCAAAATGTACATATCGGTGTCATATTCAGTGTGTAACATTAGAGTCAGAGTGACAACGAAGGTGAAGGTCCAAACACAATTTATTTACTCAGAGTCATGCAGGCAATGGTCAAAACAGGAGCAAACAATATCATGAGGAGAATCCAAAAGCGCCATTGTGGTCACAGGCATAGAGGTCAGTGCAGGCGGCAAACAGTATAAACAAGAAACAAGGCTAGGCTTGACAATAGAATACTTTGAAATGTTACAGAAAACAATCAACAACAAGACTCAGCAATGTGTATGTGTGTGAGAGAGGTGAATATATAGTCGATGTACCTAGTCTATGATTCTTTTTCAGCTGTGTGTGCGCAATCAGGGAGAGAACTGGAACTGTTGTGTGTGTGAGGTGTATAATGGGATTTGAAGTCCAGTTCCATGACAGATTTGTGAAGACAGGGTTAAACAGACTTAACTGAATTCACACCGCTTTAAATGTAAACACGAGGTGGCACGGTGGCTCAGTGGTTAGCAACGTCGCCTCACAGCAAGAAGGTCACTGGTTTAAGTCCCGGCTGGGCCAGTTGGCATTTCTCTGTGGAGTTTGCATGTTCACCCCGTGTTGGCATGGGTTTCCTCTGGGTGCTCTGGTTTCAGTTCAAATACATGTGCTATGAGTGAATTGAATAAACTTAGAGTGTATGGGTGTTTCCCTCTACTGGGTTGCAGCTGAAAGGCCATCCGCTGTGTAAAACATGTGCTGGAATAGTTGGTGGTTCATTCCACCGTGGTGACCTCTGAAATAGAGATCAAGCCGAAGCAAAACGAATGAATGTGAACACAAATAACGTGAGAATAGATATTTGGTTGATGATGCCGCAGCACTATGTGTGTGTTTTGCAGAAGATCCCGAATCAACACGCACGCGCTCACACCCTCTGATTAGTCACAGCAGCAGGGAAGCGACACTGTCAGCCATACCATTATTTATTTATCCATTTCCATAATTTCTGCTGCTCTGCTGGGGGAGTCTTCCACTTCCTCTGCTATTTCAGAAAGCATCACTGTTCCTCTCCTCTCCTCAGTGCACAAAGAAATGCCGCACATTCGATACGCTTTGGATCTTAGAAATTTGATTCTGAGAGAGCGAAAAGGGAGAGGATGGGGGAGGGGGCGGAGTTGATAGGTGGAGTGAACGAATGAGAGAAAGAGTAAAAAAGATAAAAATGTAAATTTGCGTCTTTAAGTCTGCCGATTTAGGCTTATGTGTGTGTGTGTGTGTGGAGGGGGTTGAGGATGGGGTGAGACTTTGCAGAAGAGATGCTGTCTGTCTCTCTCTCTCTCTGCATGTGTGTGTGTGTGTGTGTCTTTCTTTCCCTTTGCGGTGCTCTGATGACAGAGGTGACTCATCAGGGGGCACGATGCTCACATCTACAGACAGAAAGAAAGAAGAAAGAAGGGATGGGGAGGGGAGAGAGAGAGAGAAATATAGGGATGATATAGAGAGAGGGAGAGAGAGAGAGGGAGTGATGAATTCAGAGCAGTCTTGCTTGACTGCTAGCGTTTATTGGCCCATGGAAGCTTCGGGAAAGATGCTAATGACACTTCTGCCGTGAATGAGAGACACCGTGTGTGTGTATGTGTGTGTTGACTGTGATTGCAACCCAACCCCCTCGATTTTAAACACTTCGCTCCTGTAAACACACTTCTGATCAGGGAGCTGGTCTAAGTAGTATATATATATATATATATATATACAGTATATAGCAAATCTGCACCTCATGAGTACAATGCATTTGTTTGCATTTTTGTGTTTGATATGTTTCTTTCCAATTTTATCATCCCAACATTTCCTGGGAATCGAACCTATGACCTTTATGATCGAACCTATGATGGGTAACACTCAATGGCATAGTTTAGAAGTCATGAACTGTTAATGTATCTTTATGCCATGTCTTTACTTTGAGGGGCACATAATCATTAACTCATTCTTAACTCCTCATGAACTCCTGTGTTTAAACATAACAGCTATGCGCATCCATCTAGTGCGTGTTTACACTGAAAAACACTAGAAAAGAGTTCTGTCTACATCAAAATAAACAGTTTAAACACCGGAGTTCATGAGTAGTTAAAACGAGTTATGGATAATGTGCCCCTCCAAGTAAAGTCATGACATAAAAATACATTAACAGGTCATGAGTTCATGTTACATTTACATGAATTAACTCATTCTTAGATCATATTAAAGTTATGTTTAGTTTACATATTAGTACATTATTATTCATGTACTGTTGTTGTAAGTGTTACTCATGAACACACTCGCTTAAGCATTCATTAAATAAATTGTTAATAACCGATCAAAGAACATTAGTAACTTATAGTAAATATAGAGCACAGTGTTTTTGAACCATCCTATAGAAAAGTGAAAAATACTTAAGTTATATTGTTGTGGTAATTTTATATTTGCTATGGGAACACAGCAAATATAGTAATAGTAAACAAATGGCTCAATACAGTTTTCTACAACTATTGGGTGTTTTATACTACACCAGGGATGGGCAAACTTGATCCTGGAGGGCCGGTGTCCCTGCAGACTTTTGCTCCAACACTAGTCAAACACACCTGAACACACTAATCAGTGTCTTCAATATCACTAGAAAGCTACAGGCAGGTGTGTTTGATTAGGGTTGGAGCAAAAGTTTGCAGGGACACCGGCCCTCCAGGATCAAGTTTGCCCATGCCTGTACTACACCATAGTTTAGTGTAGTAAAAACTAAAGTTTACTACGCTATTTATTAGTTCATCAGTTCACTATAGTTACAGTTTTTTTCAGTCGCTTTGGTGCATTTCTCACAACACTATTTACATTTGCACAACAGTTAATGCATTTCTCAAAACAATTAGTGCAAACTGCAAAACCTATCGGATAACCTGCAAAAGCGCGTCATTTGCTCAAAATGGAGAGCTCATTCCTTAAAAGCAAGTATTGATGTAAATGAAAGTGTCAATGTCATCAAATGAAAAGTCCTGACACCATTGTTTATGAACAAGATAGCCAAATGGCTTTGTCATGTTTTCATTATGACACTTTACTCTATAAATCTTTTCCAATGCAAAAAAGTCAGATTTTGGTGACACTTCCTGAAAATGCTCAAGACAGCACTATATACTATTGGCACATCCATTTGAAAACTACAGTAAAGTCAGACATCACTGCATTTAGTGAGGTATCTGAGTACAAGACACTGAATATGTATGTTTCACATTTTTACTGCATTTGCTCTTTACAATTCTAAATTATTCACAGCTTCGTGCAAAAGAATAAATACACCCTTATTTACAACAAATATAAACTTCCTTTAAGTAGAGCTGTGCACAACTGTAAACAATATTGCAGTACATATTGGAACTGAACCTGCAACATACACAGGTCTGTAAATCATTTATAAAATTGTTCAACTTAGGAGACATTTTCAGAAAAAAAAGATTTAACATTTTTTATAAAATTAGCTTGACAGATTTTGACAACTAGTTCAACATTTTTGTATGTAATGACTCAAGTAATGAAATGAGGACTATTAGTTTTATATGGAATGACTATTCAGCATTCACAAGTTTAGTTCATTTTGACTGACATGACATAAGCAAATGATAATGTTACAAACAGCAGAGAGTTGTATGAAAGCAGTTGATGCATGTCCTAAAGCATTTGCAATTTGCTGAAAAGAATGAGAAACTGCTACTATGATGTGCACAAATGACTAATTGTTTTGAGAAATGCATCAACTGTTGTGCAAATGTAAATAGTGTTGTGACAAATGCACCAAAGCCACTGAGAAAAACTGTAATACTAAAGTATGCTGGAGCATAAACTTATAAAGTGTAAATAGTATAATATGCTGTAGTCAACATTTTGAAGTGGATAAAAAAAGAAGAACAAGAATTGGTGTTCAATAGATTTAGGACAATTTGATGACATGTTTTGAAACACTTCAAATGTTGACAGCTGTATACAGTATAATAATACACTACTATTGTATGGGTCAAAACAATATAGCTAGCATTTGCTATAAATTACTGTAGTATACGGCTATCAGTTTGTGAGGTAAAAATTTAATTGTGCAAAATACTGACATAAAAACTTTGCTAGTCGTGTTCCTATGAAAGCTTATTTCTGTTAAGATTTATTTAAATTTTGGCTATTACTAATGTGAATGCAACTATGTTTGGTTTATTTTGACACTCTATTTAATATGTGGGGTAAGAAATAGCTAGTTTAGTTTTTTTTTGAGAAACCAGAGAAATCTTTCCACTTGCGTTGAGCCCTGTGTGCTTATACAGTTATGTATTAATATTTTTTACATGACTTCCTTGTAAGGACACCCACCTGAAAAGCGAAACACGACTTTGCTACATTTTACCAGGTTGATACTAATTATTGATGTACTAAGACAGTGCTTATAAAAAACCCAATTCTGTGTGTACCCTATGGACGATGCATACTATATGCAAACAAACAAATGCATTCAGAATATTAATGCAACATTCTAAATTGCTGGTTTTCTATAGATAAATGTTTCACATGCAGTTTAGTATGATTTGTTTATATGCATGCTCATCAGTAAGATGAGGGTGGGGTTTGTGTGGCAGACTTCCTTCAAAATCATCATGTTTTCATGTGAATTCGTACAAATTAGTCACTTTTCTGACAATATGCACAATAGTTATGTTTCCTTGTGTGATCAGAGTGTGTGTTTTTGAAAACCATTGTTAGCTAACTAAGGTCTTAAGTTCCGTTGTTACAAACATAGTTTGTTGATTTGGCGTTTCCCAAATCTATTGTTCCAACGAACATTCGCAAACTTCATTGCTAACTTTTACGCTTGCAACTACACCTCTAGAGCTGTAATTAGAAGCATAGTTCCTGGCTGTGTTCTATTTCCAGTTATACACCCTATGCCCTACTCATTTAGAACTTTCTAACATTTAAACATGGAATGATTAAAAAAAACAACATTAGTCATCTCTCTCTACAATTTGCTTTCAAAGTATTTTTACAGTTTTTTACAGTTTACAGTTTTAGCGATCTTCATATTGACAATTGCGCTCCCTTCGTAATGCACTTTGAAAACATTTATGACATTTAAAAAAACACTGCGGTGGCTCACAACGAAAGCTATGGGTGACCTATTATTTAAAAGCGAAATTTAGGCTACGTTAAGTCTCCAAAGCTTGTGAAAACAAATATGTTAATGCTTATTTATTAAGAAAGGTATCTGTACTGTAGGTCTAAATGACATGGGCCTGTTGATTGAAACTTTTCTGCAGTGGTTTGAATGTCAAATTGTAAAAGTAGACTTTAAAAAAAAAAAATAAACTACTGTATATCCTATTTAATAATAATAATAATAATAATAATAATAATAATAATAATAATAATAATAATAATAACAACAACAACAACAACAATAATAATAATAATTATTATTATTATTATTATTATTATTAACAATAATAATAATAATAATAATAATAATAATCATAATAATAATTATGATTATTATTGTTATTATTATTATTATTATAATTATTAAGTAGGACTTTTTTCATTTCTTAATAAATAGCCTCATGTAAATTAGGCCTAACCATTAACAATTTATATGATTTTTATATGAGATTAGAATATGTGCTAACTAAGTTATAATTTCTCAATAATATTTGTAAAGGAAACATATATAGGTCCTATAAATGCCGTTTACTATATTACAATTAATATGGAAATCATGTGCATGCTTTTACCAAAACTAATATTGGATTTTTTTAAATGCATGTGCATGTAAAACAATAATTTGCACAAAAATGTTTGGGTTTTTTCTCTAAAGAAGTTACTCCATCCCGTTTAGAGCATCATTATGGACGTTTTACGTTATAATTAACCTGGTTCAAGCAATGGATCTGCGACAAAGCAATATCATAACTACATCGTTCTTTTCCCAAATGATGCATCGTACTTTGGAAGTTGAGCCACGAGTTATGTTGTTGTTTGGGAAACGCACCGCTGGATAGATTTTTGATGTTCTACTACCTGCAATGCCCAAAACTTGCTGTCAGTTCAATTGTGGAAAATTGAGAGATCTACTGTACATTTTGCACTCCAGGTCTTCACGCCAGTCATGTGACTTAAAACTATGAACTGCTGCAAACTTAAACAAAGTGAGAGGAAAGTATCAGTATGTCTTAACAAAAAGTTAGAATGTATTTTAAGTTAAAGTGTATTTTTAGTAATAGTTGGCAGTTCATTCCACTGTGGCATCCCCTGATAAATAAGGGACTAAGCTGAAAGAAAATGAATAAATGGATAAATGGATAATTTGCCCCTAAATTTAAATTTTGTTATCATTTACTCATCCACCACTTGTTCCAAACCTTTTTAACACACTTGTTTAACACAAAAGAAGATGATTTGATGAATGTTGCAAACTGGTAGCCATTGACTTTCATAATTCATATTTTTTTCTATTATTGAAGGCCACCAGTTTACAATACACTAAAAATAAAACAATTACAAACACGGTGACCTTTTTCTTCACTGGAACATTAAAACTAATTGTTTGCTCAAACTGTGGTTATGTTTATACAAACATTGGAAGTCAAAAGCTATACAGGTGCACTGAAACAGGACATTATTTACTAAATTCTCAAGTGAAAACTTCTCTTATGTTCTACTGAAGAAGAAAAGTCACCTGCATCTTGGATGATTTACAGCATCACAGTAAATTTTCAATTTTGTATGAACTATCCCTTTAAGGTTAAATATCTCTTAAACCAGCTCTTCTTGAAAGTATTGCATCATAATGACATCATAACAAATTCGCCCTGATCATTCAATTTACATTGAGCTCATTCACACTAAGAGTCCATAGCAAAAAACCAATGCACATCCAGCCATCATCCTGATGAATATTCAGGCAGACAGTCAGGGAGAATAGATTTCTGAAACACTTCTCAATATAGCGTTTGCAGACAAATACCTTTAGGACTCATCTCCCATGGCAACAGTGGTATTATCTCCTGTGTATGTGTGTGTGTTTTTGTGTGAGAAAACGACTGGCTAGGCTATTATACCCCAGCAGTGTGAAGACTTGGTCTTTAGAACTGCCATTCACCGGGCTCTTATTTTCCAGCCCATATACCTGCAACACCAGTCGGCCTTCACTCAGAAACTTGTGTGGGTATGTGGATGGATGCTTCTTGATTATGCCAAGCTCTTTTTTTTGCATCAGATGGCGTGCGTGTGAGCAGTGTACATTAAAGGGATAGCTCACCCAAAAATTAATTATCATCCTCCATTTGTTCCAAACCTGTTTGAGTTTGAACACGAAAGAAGATATTCTGAAGAATGATGGAAAAAAACAGCTATTGGCATTATTTTGTTCTCACTTTGGATGTCAGTAGCTGCTTATTTTTCAGAATATCATCTTTTGTGTGCAACAGAATAAAGAAATTCACCTGGCTGTGAATAAATGGTGAAAACTTTTTTTTTTTTTTTTGGGAGAACTATTCTTTTAAATGTGACATCATGAAAATGTATCACTTAATGCTGATTGGCTGATAGTGTGTTTTGTGACTTTGGCTGACATGGTGGTCAATAGCATGTTTGTTAACATACTACACAGCTAATGTTGCTTTCAAGAGTTCACACTTAGCTGATGATTGATTATAAGCTTGTTTGGCATGCTGTCCCGGGAGAGAGCCCTGAGCTCATGAGATCCTCGAGCCCCGGGCTCCCTCCCCTTTGCAAGACTCCGCACAGAATTGTCGGCTGGCTTGGTAAGAACTAGAACCAGTGACGTTCTTGCTGTGAGGCAACAGTGCTAACCACTGGGCCACCCATCTAGAAAAGAAAGCGGAGTATGGGTGGAAGGAGGGATTCTTCAAGACGAAGATTGCTGTTATTTGGAACTTAGGGTATTTATAGTGGCTTAGGAATCGCCTGATTGGTGGATCATAAATTAAATAATGCAGGACCAGCCACGAACAATCATAAGCACGTGCTCCTCTCGAAATTAGTTTATAAATAAACTTCACAATGTTATCATTGACTGTATTCACAGAGATTTGAATCATTAGATTTATCCAAAAGATGCTCACCACCAGTGTGATTCCTAAATAAATATTTATTATGAACTGTATAATCTAATTTATGACATTTTCTGTCAAGACAATTGCACTGATAGTGTAATGCTTCAAAAGCTACTTTTCCATCTACCTATTTTTATGGGCATAAAATATTCGATTGACGAAAATGCCATGATGCGCACAAGTTTTGGAAATGCGCATAAAAAACGGATGCGCATAACTGAGTAGGATAACCTTTTTATTCGATATGAAAAGATGCGCATAAACTACGATGGAAACACTTACCGAACGAATTCCAGTATACGCATTAAAAAAAAAGATCATGTGATTAAAAATGTGATTATAAATGTGTGTGAATGGATGAACCAGCATGCTGAGCACATTGTAAAACATAGGAAATGTTGTTTTGTTTATTCGAAAACGCCTTAATAATTTCAGTATTAGTGTTATTATATTATTAATTACTTCCAGAATTGTCAAGAGTGTCTGTGCTCCGTGTCTCACGCCTTCAAACGCAGCCACGCGTTCATTGCGCACATTGTCATTTGTCTTCTGAGGTGTAAGTCATTTATTAAATAAGGAAAAGATTCATGCAGCTTCTCCTACCGCAGTAAATTACGTTTTTACTGTTGATATTTGGCACCAGTTTATCAGGAAGTGACAATTTTGTTCTCTGTGACTACTTGTATGGGAACGCTGCTTTATTCACACGTCTTTTATGCGATATTCCTGAGTTGCGCATAAATTTAATTTGCATTTTTGGATGGAAACATAGCTAAAGGCTAGCACATTAAGAACAGAGCAAAAAACATGTTAAAAAGGTATTTCGATTCTTGAGGTGGTTGTGAAAAAGGGTTCATGCAAAACATTGCACCCACGGAACCAATCAGCTCTCTCCATTATGCTTGCCTTGTTTACTGCTGGTTACTAGGTTACCAATACTACAGTTAGCCCCTCTACACACTCAGAAATAAAGGTACAAAATTTGTCACGGAGGTGGTACCTTTAAAAAAAGTACACATTTGGACCGTACAGGTAAACATTGGTACCTTTAGAGCAGTGTTTCTCAACCACGTTCCTGGATGATCACATTTTCCATGTCTCCTTAATCACACACACCTAATTCAGATCATCAGCTCATTAGCAGATACTGAAAGACCTGTAATGGGCGTGAAGGACAAAGGAAACATCCAAAACATGTAGTGTTGGTGGTCCTCCAGGAACATGGTTGAGAAACATTGCTTTAGGGTACAATTTTGTACTTTTAAGATTCACTTTTGTACCTTTAAGGTTCACTTTTGTACTTAATAGACATTAATATGTACCTTTAGGACCTGTTAGGGAAACATTTTTCTTTTGAAAAGGTATCGCCCCAGTAACAGATTTTGTACCTTTATTTCTGAGAGTGTATAACAACTTGAAGTAAATGCACTAAATTTGCATTTGTTTTTTATCTTGAACTATGAAAAGATTTGCTTCAAATTAGCATGGAAACTCGATTAATGTACTGTACTCCAGTGTTTTGGATATCTCCTTTGTCACACTCATTACAGGTTTTCCAGTCTCTGTTAATGAGCTGATGATCTGAATCAGGTGTGCTTGGTTAAGGAGACATGAAAAATGTGCAAAGCTGGTGCTCCTGCAGGAACGTGGTTGAGAAACATTAGCCTAAAGGTACTAATGTTCACCTGTATGGTACAATCGTGTACTTTTTTAAACGGTACCGCCCCAAAGACTTTTGCACCTTTATTTCTGAGTGTGTAGAGTGGCTAACCATAGTATTGGTAACCTAGTAACCATCAGTAAACAAGGCAAGCATTATTAAGACAGCTGATTGGTCCCAGAGCTGGTGGTCCTCTAGGAATGTGATTGAGAAACACTTCCCTAAAGGTACTAATGTTCACCTGTATTGTACAAACGTGTACGTTTTGAAAAGGTACCATCTAAAAGACAGATTTTGCACCTTTATTTCTGAGTGTGTAGGCTAACTATAGTATTGGTAACCTAGTAACCATCAGTAAACAAGGCAAGCATTATGAAGACAGCTGATTGGTCCCAGAGCTGGTGGTCCTCCAGGAATGTGGTTGAGAAACACTTCCCTAAAGGTACTAATGATTACCTGTATGGTACAAACGTGTACGTTTTGAAAAGGTACCATCTAAAAGACAGATTTTGCATTATTATTTCTGAGTGTGTAGAGTGGCTAACTATAGAATTGGTAACCTAGTGACCAGCAGTAAACAAGGCAAGCATTATGAATACAGCTGATTGGTCACAGAACTGATGGTCTTTCAGGAACGTGGTTGAGAAACACTGCTCTACTCCACAACAATGGCATAAATGTATTCACTAGCATTTCAGAAGCCTTTTAGATTCGGAAATTGCAACCTCTTCCTCTCCATCATCCGATTCTGTTTTTAATCTGCTGCTGACATTTTGGCTGTGTGAGATTCACTTGTTTTGTTGTTTCTGGAATATCACAACAATGTGTTTAGACTCCGCCCTCTTCTGAAAAGCAGCAGCTCACTTACATTTAAAGATACAAACATAAAAAATGGTGTTTTGGCTCCCACTTAAACAGGGGCATATTTGCTAAGCTTTAATATATGCTCTGTGGATTATTCTGAGCTGAAAATTGTCAGATGCATTCTAGTGACAGGAGATATTTGTGTTACATCGTTTGAAAAACACATCACCTTTGAGCACCGCTTGAGATGTCTGTATTTTGTCAGCGATATGCGAACACACCTTGCGCGTTTATATTTAGCAGCTGCATGTAGTGTGAATAGTCACAGGCAGATTCACTACGAAGCGGTGTTACTGTAGTGTGTGTGTGTTTGTGTGCTGTGATGCATGGCAGCAGTGCTTATGCTCAGTCTAGCACGTCACACCAGCATCTGTGCAGCTGTACTGGTGACTGCTCCTCTGAGAGACAACACATACACACACTCGTACTGCAAATCTACACAGCTTATCTACCACTTATTGGCCAATGAATGAACTCGCGATGTTTGGATGCATGTGCCAGGGGCGTTTTCTCTGCGGAGGCAAACGTAATCGACGCTACAACAAAAGAACAAAGCGAATATAAAGAAATACTTTCAGAAATGACACCGTTTGAGCTTCTCAGACACTCGCAGATGAAGTTTCAGAGGGAGGCAACATCTTAGAGGGAAAGTGAAAGGATAGTTCAATGAAAGAATATCTTCTGTCATCTTGTATTCTTCGTCATGTCATTTCAAAGCTGTTTGATATCAAAAGAAGAAACATGTCTTGGTTTTTATTATTGGTGCTTAAAGGTAAAGTCAGTTCGGTCCTGTGTTGTTTTGAATGGGGAAACACTAGCTGTATTTCCATCCAAAGATGCAAATTAAATTTATGTGCAAAACTAAAATATCGCATAAAAGGCGTGCGAATAATCAGCGTTTCTATTAAATAAATCAAAGAGAACAAAATCGACACTTCCTGATAAAGTGGCACCAGATATCAAAAGTAAAAATGGAATTTACTGCGGTAGGAGAAGCTGCATGAATCCTTTTATTATTTAATAACTTACTTGCGCCTCAGAAGACAATGCTGACACGCAAAAACCATGTGGTGGCATTTGGTTGGAGTAAGATCCTCAAAGATTTTGGTCAATATTGGGATGATAGCATCACAGAGTTGCTGCAGATTTGTTGGCTGCACATCCATGATGTGAATCTCCCGTTCCACCACATCCCAAAGGTGCTCTATTGGATTGAGTTCTGTTGACTGTGGAGGTCGTTTGAGTACAGTGAACTCATCGTCAGGTTCAAGAAACCAGTCTGAGATGATTCGCACTTTATGACATGGCGCGTTATCCTGCTGGAAGTAGCCATCAGAAAATGGGTACACTGTGGTCATAAAGGGATGGACATGGTCAGCAACAATACTCAAGTAGGCGGTGGCGTTGACAAGATGCTTAAATGGTACTAATGGGCCCAAAGTGTGCAAAGAAAATATCCCCCACACTATTACGCCATCACCACCAGCCTGAACCGTTGATACAAAGCAGGATGGATCCATGCTTTCATGTTGTTGACGCCAAATTCTGACCCTACCATCCGAAGTTGTAGCAGAAATCGAGACTCATCAGACCAGGCAACGTTTTTCCTATCTTCTATTATCCAATTTTGGTGAGCCTGTGCGAATTGTAGTTTAAGTTTCCTGTTATTAGCTGACAGGAGTGGCACCCGGTGTGGTCTTCTGCTGCTGTAGCCCATCTGCCTCAAGGTTGGACGTGTTGTGCATTTAGAGATGCTCTTCTGCAGACCTCGGTTGTAACAAGTGGTTATTTGAGTTACTGTTGCCTTTCTATTAGCTTGAACCAGTCTGGCCATTCTCCTCTGACCTCTGGCATCAACAAGGCATTTGCGCCCACAGAACTGCCGCTCACTGGATATTTTCTCTTTTTCAGACCATTCTCTGTAAACCCTAGAGATGGTTGTGCGTGAAAATCCCAGTGGATCAACAGTTTCTGAAATACTCAGACCAGCCCGTCTGGCACTACCAACCATGCCACGTTCAAAGTCACTTAAATCAACTTTCTTCCCCATTATGATGCTCAGTTTGAACTGCAGCAGATCACCTTGACAGATCATTTTTACCTAAATGCACTGAGTTGCTGATTGGCTGATTACAAATTTGTGCTAAAGAGCAGTTGGACAGGTGTACCTAATAAAGTGTATATATATGCTGGATGAAGCTAAATTATGGTTGCAATAACTAGGTCTGCTATGAATGGGGAAAGTTAGATCAGCATTATTTCAGTGGGATCTACATGATATTTTAAAATGATAAATTACACACACACACATATATATATATACACACACACACACACATTATGAACACGAAGGGTGTAATGGTGAAATCCATTTCAGAAGTCTACCATACACCATTGGGATGTGTATATGTTTAATTTAGAGGGACATTAATAATCATAATCACACAGGAACAGCTCTTCCCGTCCTCTAAAGACAAACAGCTCCAAGGTTTCAGCTACAGAGAGAGAGAAAGAGAGAGATAAAAGGTCATTGAATGGCATTTCAGCGCAGGGCTCAGCTAGCACTAGCACCTTAAGGCTTTCTGTTTTATCTGATGGAGATTAGCGGTGTGTGTGTATGTGTGTGGCGTCCTTTTTCTTCAATCAGCATTTGTGAAAATGCTCATAAGAAATTGTGTAATTGTGTGTGTCTGAGAGAGACTGATGAAAAGAAAGAGAGAGATTTAGCAATGTGTGCTATGTGATAATTTTGCTTTGGCAGAGATGAGGAAAATGTTTTGAGGTGTTATTTTGTGTGTGTTTTTGGGTAGATCTTCATGAATAGATGTGCATAATGTTTGTACCACTATAGGGCTGGGGGTCAATTCTAAAACGAATTCCACAAACACAGGGAGAACATGCAAACTCCACAAAGAAATGCCAACCGACCCAGTCAGGACTTGAACCAGCGACCTTCTTTCTGTAAGGCGGCAGTGCTAACCACTGAGCCACCATGTTACCTGTTAACCACAATAACATTTATTAAAAGAGATGTGCAGCCAAATGTATACGCTTCAACATTTATACTTATGTCTAAAATATAAATCTACATATTGACTGTGTATTTAACACATTTAGTACACAGCTTATGGAGTTTAACTAAAAAATACCATCATCAATCTGCCATCATTCACTAACTTTCATTTCAAGAGTTCACACTTAGCTGATGATTGATTATAAAGCTTGTTTGGCATGCTGTCCCGGGAAAGAGCCCTGAGCTCATAAGATCCTCGAGGCCGAGCTCAGGTAGATCTCGAAGTTCCCCCGCCGTAGTAGCTAATGAACAGATAGTGATTGCTCTTAAGAAATAACTACTTGCTAGATGTATGTCTATGATGCCGATTTGGATTAGTCAATTAACTTAAGTTGCATGTTTTTGGACGGTGGGAGGAAACCGGGGAACTCAGGGGAAACCCACGTGAGCACGGGGAGAACGTGTAAACTCCGCACAGAAATGTCAGCTGGCTTGGTAAGGACTAGAACCAGTGATGTTTTTGCTGTGAGGCAACAGTGCTAACCACTGGGCTACCGTGCCACCCATCTAGGAAAGGAGGAGGAGTAGTGGTGGAAGGGGGGATTCTTCAAAATGAAGTTGGCTGTTATATGGAACTTAGGGTATTTATCGTGGCTTAGGAATCGTCTGATTGGTGAATCATAAATTGAATAATGCGGGACCGGCTGCAAGCAATCATAAGCACGTGCTCCTCTCGAAATTAGTTTATAAATAAACTTCACATTGTTTTGAAGAATTATTTATTCATTTGAATATTCATTTTAGTCCAATAAAATCAGCTAGTTTGGTCTTCTGTGTTGTGTAGAGTGTAGTAAAGAAGTACACCTTGCTTCATTAATTGGTTCTTTTCATTTCAAACATAATGCAAGAAATGACCTTGGGTTGCTAGAAGTGTTTGCAATCATGTACTTGGGTGGGTTTTAGGCTTGAGAAATACACATTACATGCAATAATGTTCACTAAACTACTCTAGAGATTTCAATAATATTTCAAATACACGGCAAGGCATTTAAGGCCAATGACTAGAATTAAGTACCCAGATGGAATACGCAGAATCTGTCCATGTTTTCTGCACAGATTTTGTACTGTAAAAGGTTGTTTTACACCAAAAAAACTGTAAAAAGTTTGGACTACTCATTTATTACATTATACGTTGGGAAAATGCCAGAAATTGTCCCAAGCATGACAAATTCTTAATTCAGATACTTTAGGTGAGTAGCAGAAAAGCCAAAACTCAAAAATGATTTCAGGTTGATTCACCAACAAGGGCTCAGTGCATAGCAATTGTAAAGGAAATCAGTCTATTTAAGGCAAGTCATTTCACTCGGAGGCCATCTTTGAAACGCCTCTTGGGCAGTATCCCCGGGCATTCCGTCTGAATGGGGAAACCTCAAATTCTCCAAAACTGTTTGCCAAGTTTACAATTACGTTACATATTTGGAATCACCAATAAAATTAAAGAACAACTGTCTCATAAGTTTAGTTTCGAAACCTTCAAATCAAACAAAATCGGCATTTTTTTTCAAGTTGCTTAAGCTAATGCGCACTTGAATAGAACGAGATCAAGACGCCAACCTCATTTATGACCATTCTACACATTATCATCCTTTGATTAATGATCGTCTGATCTTGCTGCTCTTCTGGAGTAATTCACAACTTGGTCTTGATTGCGAATCTTTTTCAGAAATTACAGCGACTCTTTGTTTTCAAGTTTGTGGGCATTTGAGTAGTTGCTGTCATGTGATATGTGTTTGACAGGACGGATTGTACCTCACGTTAATTTCATACATATTAAAAAAACAAAAAACATTTGTTTACAAGTGCACTTGGTCCATTTAAAAGTACAGATTTCAAGCTTTATTGGATTATATTTCTTATCCTCACTGAGAAACGTCAATCTATAGTGATCGATGACTGACTTCTGCACTAGTAGACGAGGCTTTATTCGCAATATTGACCGTTACACTTTTCCCCATTCAAAACTATGTGAGTGACATGTCTTGTGTATTCTTATAGATTTTGAGAAAATACAATGTATGGAGAGACTGACGTTTAACCTAAGACTTGATTAAAAAAAGTGCAAAAGTATTGGGAAAAGGGACTGAGTGTGTCATTGTAAACAATATGTGATAATGTGCTTCAAATGTATTGTGACTTGATTTGGTAATTCCTGTGATTTTCTTCTTCCTCTTCTGTTTTGTTCCTAAATAACAAATAAGAATTTAAAAAAACCTGTAAAAATGATACTGTAACAAATATCGAAGACTTTTTTTTAAACTTCATCTTGGATTTTGAAACAAATTAAACACATAATGACTTTTACTTATTATACATACATATACATAATACAGCATTCTGGCTTTTTTTTTTTTTTTTTTTGCAGAATTGCAAACACCCTTTTTATACAGTGTAATTGGAAATCTGCAAACATGTGGGGAATATTTATTTTTAAAGTTATGTCAAAGCTGTAATTAAATGATATCTAATTTAAAGACAGCTCACCTAATTTAAAGGTAGTTCACCTAAAAATGATAATTCTCACCATTTTCGCTCATTCCAGCGGTTCTAAACTTTAATGAATTTATTTAGTCTGTTGGACCCAAAACAAGATGTTCTGAAGAATGCTGGAGAAAAGCAGCTACATACTTCAGTATATTGTCTTTTGTGTTCAACAGAAGAAACTTAAACAGGTTTGGAGAAAGTGAAGGGTGAGTAAATGATGACTGAATTTTCATTTTTGGGTGAACTATCTCTTTAAGGGGGCGACATGGTGGCTCAGTGGTTAACACTGTCGCCTCACAGCAAGAAGGTTGCTGGTTTGAGTCCCAGCTTGGCATTTCTGTGTGGAGTTTGCATGTTCTCCTAGTGTTGGCATGGGTTTCCTCAGGGTGCTCCAGTTTCCCCCACAGTCCAAAGACATGTGCTATAAGTGAATTGAATAAACTAAATTGGCCGAAGTGTATGTGTGTGAATGAGTGTGTATGGATGCTTCCCAGTACTGTGTTGCAGCTGGAGGGGCTGTGTAAAACATATGCTAGATAAGTTGGCGGTTCATTCCTCTGTGGCGACCCCTGATGAATAAAGGGACTAAGCCGAAGGTTTAAAGTGTTTTCAGCGTGCAAAATGCAACTGAGAGTACTGAACAATTACTGATCACTGACAGCATTATCTCTAATGTTTATTAAATTCACACACAGGTGAAGGAAGACATGCAGAGTTTGTGTGGGCCTACAGTGACTGCAGTTAGCTGATAATGAGACATGATGGTATAAATAAAGACCCCATGACTAGTTTAGTTCAGCTTTACACCCTTCTCCTTTTCTTTCAATGTACACACACAAAGTTGTATAATGACATGGGTATGGCTTAGTTGTACTCTATTAAGGTGGTTTACAGGGTCGCACCTGTGTCCCTCTGATTCAAAATGCTTAAAAAGCATACTTAACGAAAAATATCTTTTTTTCTGAGTTGGTTGGGTTGGTTTCCCAGCACTGGAAGGGCATCCACTGCGTAAAACATATGTTGGAATAGTTGGCGGTTCATCCCGCTGTGGCAACCTCTGAAATAGAGACTAAACCAAAGGAAAATAAATGAATGGTTGGGTTGGGGTTGGGTTTAGGGGTAGGGCCATATAATAAGCATTTTTAACTGTATAAAATTCATTACACCTATGGATTGTCCCTGTAAACCATGTATACAAGTATGTGTGTCCTTGTAAACCATAATACGCGCACTTTCCTTTTATTAGTCTCCATGTCCTAACAGGTATGTTTGCACGAATGCATGTGAATGCCCACACACACATGCACACGTTCTTTCATCACCCTCAAATGTGCATGTACACACACACACACACACACACACACACACACACACACACACACACACACACACACACACACACACACACACACACACACACACACCTACACACACACACACACACACACACACACACACACACACACACACACACACACACACACACACACACACACACACACACACACACACACACACACACACACACACACACACAGTTTCTCATTTTCCTTTCACCCGCACAACAACACAGACTCACCCTGTCCTGATGGCCCCTAAACACACACACACACACACACACACACACACACACACACACACACACACACACACACACACACACACACACACACACACACACACACGCACACACCTTGGCTTGGATAAATAAAGGAAGACAAAGCATTTTTTGAGAGCAGCTCAGTGCAGTATGGCAGTGCAATCAATACCGCTTCCACAGTAGCTAAAAAGCCCTCAGTTGTCTCCTTCTGTATTGGAGAATCAGCAGCCGTCATCAAAGACCCGCCGCTTGTTCATTCTCTCTCTCTCTCTCTCTCTCTCTCTCTCTCTCTCTCTCTCTCTCTCTCTCTCTCTCCTCAACATTCCTCTCTCCTGATTCCTTCTGCTCGCTCGCTCTCACAAGAAAACGGAAAAGTAAATAATTTTTTTCCCCTCTCAGAAGTCGTTTAAACTCTGCAGGCTGTCGTTGTGCTGTCTGTTTCCCTCTATGCTAACACAGAGAATAGTGAAAGTTTCGCTCTCCCACAGAGACGAGTCTCCACTCAGAAATACTCTTGAGCTGTTCTTCAATATTCCATTCAATAGGATTCAATATTTGAAGTCAGGCAAAGTTCATTGAAAGGCTTGGAGCTATGTGTGCCTGCCGATTCACGGCAAAGCTACTTTAAGGCTAGTCACTTCGCACGGTAGCCATTTTGGTAATGGCGTCAGACTGCTCATATAGACAGGTTTGCATATTTATGTGCTATTCTATGTCATTCTTTAGTATGAATAATGCAGTTACTGTGATAAAAAAATATGCACTTTAGATGTGTGGTGCAATATGGCTGCCGTCGCATCATCCGAGTGGATGCTGCACACTGGAGGTGGATGAGGAGATTCCCCCCAAAAATGTGTAAAGCTCCTTGAGTGTCTAGAAAAGGGCTATATAAATGTAAGGAATTATTATTATTATTATTTTCACACCAAATAAGTACCATAAAATAACTTAATGGTGTCTATAATTTGTAATAGAATATGTTCACCTTACATATATATCTCTATATGGACTACTAGTGTGGTCAGTTTGCTTGCTTGCTTGTTGTACTTGCGATACAAAGCTCTCAGGTTTGAGTACGATAAAGCATGGTTCCATAAAACAGATAAAAGCAATGTAAAATCAAGGTAAACTATGCGGTATTAGTGAACTTTTCTCTTTTGTTTGCTTTTGATTCATTAAATAATTATTATCAAATCAAATCAAATCACTTTTACGTGTGCTATGATGAGTGAAAAGCTTAGGTGCTGGCTCCAGGCAGTGCAAAATACAGACAGTGCAAAATACAGACAGTGCAAAATACAGACAATATACAACAACATACAAAAAACAAGACAATGTAAAATTGGCAATGTTGACAGCGATACGTACGATGGATAGGTGTACACATAGTTGTAGGCAGTATTGTTTTAAGTATGGATTTGTCAAAGTGCAGTGCATGCTACATCTTGATGGTGTGCAGTGCGGGGTATGGAAGAGTTTGTGTGGGGTGTGTTAAGTGTTCATCAGCCTGATAGTCTGAGGGAAGAAACTTTCCTTCAGTCGGCTGGTGCGTGACCGGATGCTGCGGAACCGTCTGCCTGAGGGTAGCAGAGAGAAAAGTCTATGGCTTGGGTGGCTGAAGTCGCTGATATTAAGGGGTTTTCACCTTTTATTGATAGGACAGTGGAGATTTACAGACAGGACAGTGTGGGGAGTAGAGATAGGGGAAGGATCAGCAAAGGACCTTGAGCCGGGAATCAAACTCTATGTGTGGACGCACTAACCTCTAGGCTATTGGCGCCAACATTCTGTTTGCTTTTAAAAACATTATTGGTTGGTTTTAGGGAAGAGCTGATCTGTACAACCAGCCTAATCTCACAAGGAAATTTAACTATTTTAAGTTTTGTCATTTTAGTGGCTAATTAGTACGAATTCATACTGAGAACTCATTCATTCTCAGTTCAGTTGTACAAAAATATACAATTTTGAAAAAGAGGCATGGCACTAAACGCCACCTCAAAACCCAACCATCATTGGGTGATTAACAAATCATACTAAATTGTACGAATGATATCGTACAAGTTCATAAGAATTAGCCACTAAATCAGAAAGTTACTAATTGCTGTGAGATGGCGTTGGTACAACAAGCTCCGCCCTCTCATGAACGTGTACAAGAAGGACATTTATCTGAAACATACAACAAAACTTAAACTAAGTAACATATGTCAGTTGCAAAAATGAAAATGTAGACAGCGCACTCCTAGTGGATTTGTCATCAGAAATGTGAAACAAAATGTATCCGGAGCAATGTATTTTATTTTGAGGCAGGTTTTTCCAATAAGCCTGGGTTGAAAAGAAAGGTTTGAAATGTTTGATGTTCTCAGTTGTTGACATTTTAAAATGTACTGGAGGTGGAGATTTCAGAGGCTGATAATGAATGATATATCAATCTTATAAGGTCATAACGTAGGGCCAGACGGAATCTGCGGGCATTTTTTGCAATTTCTGTGGAGAATTTTGGTAAAAATCTGTGGATTTCTGCTGAATTATTTTGGGAGTCTCATAACTAAAACCTTAATATGCGAAATATGTGTAATTTAAAAACTGAATAAATTCAGATTTACACACATTTACTCAAGTAAATAAACAGAATTAATGATGGGCTAAAAATTTGCGGAATTCTGCGGAAAATCTCCGTGTGGGCCTAGTCATAAGTATACAGTGTATATACACAGCATTTGGTACACAACTTATCTAAAATATCTTTAATCAGCAATATAATCGGACAACATTTGGTAATGATACATTATTGTCAGATTTTAAAAATGCTGAAAAACAGCTATTCTGTTATGTAGATTATGATTTGAGTAGATTACCTATAGGTCAAATCTCTCTAAAAGATGCTGAAACAGGGCTGATACAGTTCATTTGCATTAGCAAACGGTAAAAAAAAAATTGTTTTATTTTAGAGCACAGCATCTGTTTTTGTTTTATTTGATTTTTCCTGTTCATTATTTTTAGGCAAAATGCAAGCAAATCTAAAAGCGATAGTTTACCCAAAAATAAAAACGACTGTATGTTGGAGCTTTTTTTATGTACCGTGTGTATGTGAACTGATAATACACTGTAAAAAATGCAGGGTTCCACCAATTCCTTCATGTTGTCCCAACACAAATCAATTAAGTTAACTTCATTGTTTTTTGCAAATTTAAGGTGACTGAACATAAAACAATTAATTTGTCCCCAAAAAAACGTAAGAATTGTGTTGTTTCATCTTATTTTTGCTTGTTTAAGCTACTTATTTATAATGTTATGTCTTCAGAAGACTCAGATTAAACGATTTAATATGGATTTAATTAAGATCTTTTTTAAACATTTTCATTCAAACTACTTTCAAAGTAATAAAATATTTTACTTTTTGTTTCGAAGACGAACAAACATTGTGGCAGGGATTGGAAAAAGACAGAATATTTGGGTGAAATATTGCTTTAAAAACAAACCATATCACAAAAAAACCACAACAAAAAAGAGTATTTCTGCTGGATCTGAACTGCTCACGACCTCACTGTGGATGTGTCCGAACACTGACCCACTGGTGTGTGTGTTAGACATTTTCTTCCTTGCGTACAGTAGTGGGTAGAATCACAGTCAGCAGTTAATCATGCAAACATCATTAATAGAGACGGCTTTTCCTGTGAGGTATTGATCTGTGCCGTCCGGATAATGAAAAACAGCAAGCGTGTGCTGATCATGCTAATCTGGCCAGTCGACCACGACCCATAATCCCCTTCTAGATTAAAGGCCAAGCCAGTCTGCTGGAGTCAGTGCTGAGAGGTCACCAGTAACTGAGGTGTGTGTGTGTTTATGTGTGTAAAATACTTAAAGAGCCAGTTCATTCTGTCATCATATCCTCACCCTAAGTCTGTTTAAAGCTGGTTTTCTTTTAATGAAGCAGACAGTTTCTTTCTTGTTTCTGTTCAGTAATGAAACTAAAATTAAATATGTGAGCCTGAAGCAAAAAAACTAGTGTTAAGTTGCACAAGTATATTTGTAGGAATAGTTAAAATGATCAATTTTGCTAATATTAAAATTAATTAATGTGCCATGAACACATATTGTAAATTCACTCATTTCCTTTCGGCTTAGTCCCTTTATTCATCAGTGGTCACCACAGCCGAATGAACCGCCAAATCATCCAGCATATGTTTTACACAGCTGGATGCCCTTCCAGCTACAATCTAGTACTGGGAAACATCTATACACACATACAGTTGAAGTCAGAATTCCTAAATGATGTTGAACAGAGCAAGGAAATTTTTAGCCTCTTTAAGCTGTTTTTCGATAGTCTACTGAACAAACCACTGTTATACAATGACTTGCCTAATTCCCCTAACCTGCCTAGTTAACCTCATTACCTAGTTAAGCCTTTAAAAGTCACTTTAAGCTGTGCAGAAGTGTCTTAAAAAATATCTAGTAAAATATTATTTACTGTCATCATGGCAAAAATAAAATAAATCAGTTATTAGAAATGAGATATTAAAACTATTATGTTTAGAAATGTGTTGAAGAAATCTTCTCTCCCTTAAACATATAAATTGGGAAAAAAATAAACAGGGGGGCTAATAATTCAGGGGGGCTTATAATTCTGACTTCAACTGTACATACACTACGGCCAGTTTAGTTTATTCTATTCACCTATACAGCATGTCTTTGGATTGTGGGGGAAATCAGAGGAAACCCACGCGAACACGGGGAGAACATAAAAACTACCATATTGTAAATATATATATTAGTTAGTAATATGCATTGCTAAGAAATCAATTTTTTAACTTTAAAGATGATTTTCTGAATATTTTAAAAAATGTTTTCAATACTTAGATTGCAGTTTTTCAAATGGCATTTTTGTCAAATATTGTCCTGAAAAACCATACATCACTGGAAAGCTTACTTTTTTTGTTAGTTTTGTGGTCGTGGGTCACATATTTTACCTTTAATATTCTTCATAATTCCAAGTTTATACATGGCAACTCTTTATTTGTTAGAATTGAATTTCTTTGAGTTCTGACTTTTTTTCTTGACCTTTTTTTCTACAAAATTGTGACTTTATTCTTGCAGTTCTACATTTATTTTTCCACAATTTTGACATTTTCTTTTGATTCTGAGGTTTTATCTTGCAATTCTGGCATTATTTTTTATGATTTATGATTTTATATCTAGCAAGTCTGACTTTCCCCCCTAGACTTTATTTCCCAATTATGACTTTTTACTCCTGTTTAGTGAGCAGTTGTGAATGTATTTCAAGTTGAAAACTGTGTGATACAAAGTCACAATTCTGAGTAAAAAGGTCAGAATTC
The DNA here is from genome assembly GCA_903798195.1 of Danio kyathit. Taxonomy (NCBI): domain Eukaryota; kingdom Metazoa; phylum Chordata; class Actinopteri; order Cypriniformes; family Danionidae; genus Danio; species Danio kyathit. The sequence continues at coordinate 58,575,610 of LR812519.1, forward strand.
TGAGTTTTAACTTACAATTGTGACATAAACATGAAAATGTAGGGCATCACGGTGACACAGTGGGTAGCATGATTGCCTCATATCAAGAAGGTTGTTGGTTCAAGCCTCGGCTGTGTCATTTGGCATTTCTGTGTGGAGTTTGCATGTTCTCCCCGTGTTCGTTTGGGTTTCCTCTGGGAACTCCGGTTTCCCCAACAAGTCCAAAGACATGTGCTACAGTATAGGTGAATTGAATAAACTACTATATATTTTTTTGCTCGTTCAAAATACTTCTTTAAAATGAGCTGAAATAACACAATTCTTGAGATTTAATTGGGACAACTTCATTTTTTATGTTCAAACCACAGGAATTTGTTAAAAGTATTAAGTTAACTTAATCAATTTGTGTTGGGACAACATGAATGAATTGTGTGAAACCCTGCATTTTTCACAGTGTAAATGGGCCGTAGTGTAGGTGTGTGAATGAGAGTTCATTCCGCTGTGGCGACCACCGATTAATAAAAGGACTAAGCCAAATAGAAAATAAATGAATGAATGAATGAACATGAAAATGTATACAAAAAGTTTTAATCTTTTATGTGCAATTGTGATAAAGAAAGGGAGAATTTTGAGATACAGGGTTAATATTAGATTAAAATGATTATTTTACTATCAGTAAGGAACAGGATAAGAAATACGTCATAAAATAGTATATTTTAAGTCTTCTGACGTCAAACATTGGAATTGTGCGAGAAACACAGAAAAACATTATGATGTTCACAGAAAAAGACGTTTGCTCTTTGTTCAAACTACCCAGCAAGACGCAAGATGTCAACATAACGTCAGATTGACGTTGTACCTCACCGTCGTAAGACGTTGCTTTTTGTTTGGAGATAAAAATTGGATTGACATCTAGGCATGGGACGATAACGTTTTCGAGGTATACTGCGGTTTGGAAAAGTCAAGGTTTTGCTATACCATTCCTACGGTATATGTGCATTTTTGTTGTTGTTGTTTGTTTTTTCATTTTGTTTGAAGTTTTTTAGGACAACAGTTTCTTCAGCAGAAAAGATATCCAAACATGCCATTTTAAATTGCAATGAAATCTGTGTTTTTGAAACAAATGAAGACAGCAGAAGTCAATGATTCATTTGAATTGAGTAGCCTGACATGTTTACTGTAACAAAATACTGGAACAAAAGATCCTCAAAATAAAATATATTGTGTTCAAGGGGGGAAAAGTTTTTGTTTTTTACCCAGACAATTAAAAAGAATATATTTTAGAGCAGTAATCACAATACCATCAAACCTTGAAACTGTGATATTTTTATCCAAGTTTATCGTATTGTCAGAATCTGATACTGGCCCATGCCTATTGACATCACAACCCAACGTCAGGCCGACGCTAATGTCCAACCTAAAATCAACCAAATATCAACGTCTAATGATGTTACAGTTTGACGTCGTGTGGACGTTACCACTATGACGTCTATCAGACATTGGAGTTTGGTCGCCATACCTGACGAATAAATGTCAGTATTTGACATCAATATGAGATTGGTTTAAGATGTTGGCTCAACGTTGGATTTTTGTAATTTTTGTCAAAATATCAACATGAGTAGATGTCAAAATAATATTGTCCTCAGACGTTGGTGACTTAAATCTAATCTAATATTAAAGTCTTATGATATTGTGTGTCTGCTGGGTACTCAATTCCTTATTTTTTGGGGGATAACTTAATTGTTTTATGTTCAGTCCACTTAAATTTGTAAAAACTATGATGTTAACTTCCTTTATGGTGTTCCAGCACAAATCGATTGTGTGGTACCCAGCACTTTTTACAGTGTAGCATCCAGCTTTAGTATTATGAAACCATCACTGAGGTCACAGAAAGACAAACTGGATTGGATTGTCATCTAGGCATGGGACGATAACCGTTTTCGAGGTATACCGTGGTCTGGAAAAGTCAAGGTTTTGCTATACCATTTCTACGGTATATGTGCAGTTTTTTGTTGTTGTTGTTGTTTGTTTTTACATTTTGTTTTAGGTTTTTTAGGACAACAGTTTCTCCAGTTTCAACAGTTTCACTGCAACAGCTGCTGTTTGTAAATGAGCAGACTAAACTTTTTGAGACTTAGAAGATAGAAAATCATGATTGTTTATTAATGACTCGAGTAAACAATTACCTAAAATTCAATATCAGCATGAACTATACCTCTTCAGACATTACAGGCAACCAAGTCTCAAAAAATCTATTGTGAATGAGTTTCAAACGGTTAAAAGCAAAACAGTGATTGGTTGAGGCGTGATCCACTTAGTGTTTCTGTCTGTAAAACTGAACACTTTTCCTTTTCCCGAAAAGATTTCAAAAATTATAAGTATATAAATCCCCATTTCATGTTAGTGAATTGACTTTTGGTTCATACGAATGGCTGTCTATGAGTGCATCCGTGGCATTGGCGCATTAAAAACTTCACATTTTCATATTTTCATTGACTCAAAATGATAACGCCCAGTCAGTTCAAAGGTGTCATATTTGCATTGCATGAGGCGCCGTCCACCGCTGTCCCTGAGGACTCAAACGGCTGCGTCCAAACCAGACACAGACTCTGCTTCACGTCCACCGGCCAATCGGATGCCCCACTGGAGAGCGTCACCATGACAACTATGGCTGCCCAGCCCAGATGGGCTCCATGTTGCAGACACAAAAAGAAGGAGAGGAGAAAAGAGAAGAAAAAGGGGGAGGAGGGGGGAGAGATACTGACTTTTGTTTGTTTGTTTAATCAGACAAATTGCATGAAAACACTGAAACATGGAAAAGTGTTTGCGAGAGAGTGAAAGAGAGGCAGATAATGAGTAGGACGGATGACTTGTGGTATTCAGCATATCTGTATTTAGTAAAAATGAATGCGCTTCGCTTGCATACACAGATTTTGTCCTTGACTGAAATTTAGAATCATTTAACTAAAACTCAGTCATTTAAAATAAAATGTATATATATATATATATATATATATATATATATATATATATATATATATATATATATATATATATATATATATATATATATATATATATATATATATATATACAGTTGAAGTCATAATTATTAGCCCTCCTGTTTAATTTTTCCCCAATTTCTTTTTATCTGAGAGAAGATTTTTTCAACACATTTATAAACATAACAGTTTTATTAACTCATTTCTAATAACTGATTTATTTTATCTTTGCCATGATGACAGTAAATAATATTTGACTAGATATTTTTCAAGACACTTCTATACAGCTTAAATTGACATTTAAAGGCTTAACTAGGTTAATTAGGTTAACTAGGCTGCTTTTATTCTAGCTGAAACAAAACAAATAAGACTTTCTCTAGAAGAAAAAATATTATCAGACATATTGTGAAAGTTTCCTTGCTTTGTTAAACATCATTTGGGAAATATTTAAAAAGAAAAAAAATCAAAGAGGGGCTAATAATTCTGACTTCAACTGTATATATAAGTTCATATTTTTAATAATACAATATTATATTTGTGCATATACATTAGATTATTCGGTACTGAAGCCAAATCTGGAGCTTGCATAACAAAATAGCTTACAATAACGGTCCAAAAACTAGTACACCTAAATTTATATGTTATAGAAAAATATTAAATACAAATTTTAAAAAGAGGAAAAATCAAGAGAAGCAAAAAAATTGAAAAATGTAGGTTGTAATTTTTTTTTTGCAATATTTTGCTTGAATTTAATATATTTTTTTTCAATTTCTAAATATGTTTGGTGACTAAAATATTATTTAAATAAATATATCTGTTTAATAAATCTGTTTTATTTAAATGAATCAAAATACATTGCCTATATTCACTGAGAAATTGATAAAAATATGCATTTTCAAAATGGGGTGTTCTAATGAAGCTGAGCACTATATGTATGAGAACTTGCAGCATTATTATAACTTGCTGGCACACCATATACACTCAAAAAATAAAGTTTACTATTTGTTCAAACTACTTCTTTAAAATGAGCTGAAACAACACAATTCTTGAGATTTTTTTGGGACATCTTAATTTTTTTTGTTCAATCCCCATAAATTTGTAAAAAGTTAATTTAAATTCCTTCATGTTGTCCCAACACAAATCGATTGTGGAACCCAGCATTGTTTACAGTGTACATGTATTAACTTGGAATAATCTTTAAAAAATATAAACGATTTTTTGCTTTAAAAAAATAGTTTTCTCATGCTCACCAAAGATGAATTTATTTAATGAATGCGGTAAAATAATTAAAAAAAGAAATATAGTAATATTATGCAATGCTATTGCCGTTTAAAATAAAAATATATAATAAAATTAATTAAAAAAGTCTTCAGTGACATAAATCTTTCATAAATCATTCAAATAAAATAATTATTGTAGTTTTTAATAATTTTTGTTTTAATAGTTTTTCATGTTTCCAGTTTTATTTTTACATTTAGCTAATGTCAATTTTAATTTATATTTAAAATTAAATTAAATTAAATTAAACTAAATAAAAAAATCTAAATGAAAATGAGAAATAGTTAAACTAAATTAAACAAAACATTTATGTATTTAAAAAAATGTCAGTTAATCTTTTTTTTTATTTAAATTAGCAAAAAATTTTCTAATGGTTTTATATATATTATAACTCTGCTTTGATGAATCCAAAAATACCATTTATTTGAAACAAAAATATTTCAAAACATTAAAACTATCTTTAATGTCACATTCATTTATTTTCCTTTGGCTTAGTCCCTTATTTATCAGGGGTCGCCACAGCGGAATGAACCACCAATTATTCCAGCATATGTTTTATGCAGCAGATGCCCTTCTAGCTGCAACCCAGTACTGGGAAGCACCCATACACTGTCGCATTCACACACATACAATGACCATGTTAGTTTATTCAATTCATGTCTTTGGACTGTGAAGGAAACTGGAGCACCTGGAGAAAACCCACACGAACACAGGAAGAACATGCAAACTCCACACAGAAATACCAACTGATCCAGGCGAGGCTCGAACCAGGGACCTTTTTACTTTGAGGCGAACGTGCTAACCACTGAGCCACTGTGCCACCCTTTAATTTCACATTTGGTTGATTTTAATGTGGTCTTGCAATAACCAATCAGCACACAGCACTATGAAATGTAGCCTAGAAGCTACAATATAAAACCAACTCTGACTTCAGAAACTGCCGGAAGACAGCGAGACCTTTTACGAATGTATCAATTCCTGTGGTTTTTGCGTGCACGAAACTCATGTAAATCAGACCAGGAGATCGGGAGAGTGAAAAAGAATTAACATACTATTCATCAAATCCAGTGGCTGACTCTTATTAGCTATGAATCTCGTTAGTGGTTGCTCTCTAATGGTGTGTGCACAATGTGGCATATGCTGGTGTTTTTGTGCAGGTAGGAAACCTGGCTGATGTAACGGCCTGAAACACACACACACACACACACACACACACACACTTACAGATGGAATAAAACACACAGCTCAAGCTTCAGCACAGAATCAGCTTCATTTACCTCAAACTACCTTGTGCTCGCTCGCTCGCTCTCTGTCCGTCTTAATCAGAGAGGCAGTGATGTGCTGTCTATTACTGACGCTCAGAGCCTGCTTACTATTCTGAGGACCATATATCAACACTTGGATGGAAGTGTGTGTGTGTTTGTGTTTGTTTGTGTGTGTGTGAGAAATAGAAAGGGTTAAGAAATTAGAAATGATGGAAAGAGAGGGACACTATGAACAACACGACTGTACTAGACGTCAATTTGTAGCAACATACTGTAAGTGTCTGAATATGGTTGAGTTACAATGAATTTCAGAGATTTTAAGAGACGCAAACTATAGTGACCTTTCTTAAAGTCTGCGTAAACCAGAAATTGCTTTTATTTCAGTATGTTGATGTATACAAACTAAAAAAAATATTTTTGCTGCTTATTCAAACTACTTATTTAAAATGAGCTAAAACAACACAATTATTAAGATTTTTTGGGGGGAAAACTTCATTTTTTTATGTTCAATCAACTTAAATTCATTCAGTCATTCATTTTCCTTCAGCTTAGCTCCTTATTTATCAGGGGTCGCCTCAGCGGAATGAACCGCCAACTATTCCGGCATGTTTTACATGGCGGATGCTCTTCCAGCCGCAACCCAGTACTGGGAAACACCCATACACACTCATTCACACACGCACTCATCCACAATGGCCAGTTTTGTTTACCCAATAGTGCATGTCTTTGGACTGTGGGGGAGACCAGAGCACCCGGAGGAAACCCACACAAACACGGGGAGAACATGCAAACTCCACACAGAAACGCCAACTAGCCCAGCCGGGACTCAAAACAATGACCTTCTTGCTGTGAGTGCTAACTGTGCTAACCACTGAGCCACCTCCACCCCCAATTTAAACTTGTAAAATCAATTAAGTTAACTTAATTTGTGTTGTGACTACATGAATGAATAATGTGGAGCCCTTCGTTTTTTACAGAGTACATTCCAAATGAAATTGAATATTGAGTAGGGGTGGGGCTTTTTTGCCATCATTCACTCAAAGCAAACTAATGGTACTGTGTAAGAGAGAAGCGATTAAGAATAGTGTTGCTAAATTCGACAAATGGACGTCAACACAAGCACCACTACTCCAAAATCTGAAGCAAATGGGCAGATTTTGATTGAAGATTACCAAAACAAACCTTTTATATTCAGTGTATTAACTTTTTACAGATTAATTGTTCACTTTTGCACTAACAATGTGACCGAGCAAATGAAACACTGTCATTTTTAAAGCAAGTTGAGTTTGACATAATCTGTAAAAAGTTAATACACTGTTCAAAGTTCTGACCACCTTTGTCCTATGCCGAATAATGCTTTGCGCAAATTATAATTATATAATCATTATTACATAACTTCTGTTAATCTGTAATCTGTTTTGAAAAATGTTGTGTAAATAAAATGAGATTATTTTACTCCTAGTTCATTCACTAAATATTTAAAGGAAAATTATAAGAGTTAAAGTAATGTCAGCTCAGACTTTCAGAAAAAAAGGTACACTGCAAAAAAAAAAATCCATTATTTTCCTTTTTTTTCCGGCACCTTGGGTGCGGAAAAAACCTTGTAAAATAACGACCGTTAAATTACAAACATTTGTGTCACGGTCGGGTCTTGAACCCGGGTCTCTGGTGTGGAGACTGGTGTGTGAGAACCACTGAGCCACAGGGGCAGTTGTGTTGGACCCAAACGAAAACACTCCAAGTGGGATTCCAGAAAACAAGGATTTATTAAAAAAAAGTCAACTTAGATTCTTCTCAAAAATAAAGTAGCAAAACAAACAACTCAGGTTCTTCTCAGAATGAGGTATATAAAATAATTTAACCGTACAATAAACATACAAAGAAAACTCCACGAGGGGAGAAAACAAACAGACAACAAGGCAGCAAGCAACAGGATAAACAAAACAGTCTTACTAGACGTAGCTCAGGATATCAAGGGACCGGAAGGTAAGTGTACTGGAGCTGACTCAAAAACCGAGTGAGGAACAGAGAAAAAGTGACAACTTAAATACACTGGCTGAAACAAGTCACAGGTGATCGAAATAAAGTAAACAAGAACACACGAGGAAGAACAAAGGCAGAGGGGAAACATGGCGACCTCTAGGGGAATGGAGACAAAGTGCAGGATGGTGACAGGACCCCCTCCTTTAGGAACGGCTCCTGACGTTCCTACCAGAACACCCTGGCCTCTGGGCGTGGAACTCCCGGATTAAACTAGGATCCAGGATGTCTTTGGCAGGAATCCAGGAGCGCTCCTCTGGCCCGTAGCCCTCCCAGTCAACCAGATACTGAAGTGAATTCTGGACCCTTCTAGAGTCCAGTATCCGGCGGACAGTGTAGGCTGGCTGGCCATCGATGATCCTGGGAGGTGGAGGGGGTCTGCGAGGGGGGGCAAAGGGAGAAGACAAGACAGGTTTTAATAAAGAGACATGAAATGTGGGATTAATTCTAAGTGAACGAGGAAGAAATAAACGATAAGAAACAGGGTTAACTTTCCTGGCTATTCTAAATGGCCCGATGAACTTCTGGGACAATTTTCTGGACTCAACCCGGAGTGGAAGGTTCTTAGTGGCCAACCAGACTCTCTGACCAGCACGGAAAGCGGGGGCCCTTCGACGACGGCGATTAGCCTGATGCTGGTATCTCAGGGAGGTTCGAAGGAGAGTGTTTCTAGCTCTCCTCCAGGTTATTCGACAGCGTCGAACGAAGTGTTGGGCTGAGGGTACTCCCACCTGCACCTCCTCCTCAGGAAACAATGGAGGGTTATAACCAAATTGGCATTCAAAAGGGGATAGTCCAGTGGCTGAGGACTTGAGGGTGTTGTGGGCGTATTCGGCCCACATTATGTAAGAAGACCAAGTGGTGGGGTTGTTGACTGCCATGCACCGTAGAGTGGTTTCCAGGTCTTGGTTAACTCGCTCGGTCTGACCGTTAGACTCAGGATGGAACCCGGATGACAGGCTGGCAGTGGCCCCAAAGAGTCTGCAAAAAGCCCCCCAGAATCTGGACAAGAATTGTGGGCCTCGGTCAGACACAATATCTTGGGGAATGCCAAAAACTCTAAAAACATGACTCATTATGAGCTCAGCCGTCTCCTTGGCTGATGGTAACTTGGACAGGGGAATGAACCGAGCAGCCTTAGAGAATCGGTCCACCACAACTAGTATGACAGTGTTGCCCTGGGAGGGTGGAAGTCCCGTAATGAAGTCCAGGGAGAGGTGTGACCACGGCCTGTGGGGAACAGGTAAGGGATGGAGCAGCCCCTGAGGTCGCTGGTGTGATGATTTTCCCTGGCAACATACTTGGCAAGCCTCCACATAAGCTTTAACATCTTCCTTCATGGAAGGCCACCAAAAGCGCCGTTGGAGGAAATCTAGAGTGCGGGTGCTACCTGGGTGGCAGGTCAATGGGGACTCGTGACCCCACTGCAGGACCTGAGCTCGTGCTGATCGAGGGACATACAGCGCACCCAACGGCCCACTGCCTGGATCAGGTTCCTTGGTTTGGGCCTTACGGACCACTTGTTCCAGATCCCATCTAAGGGGAGCGACAATCCTTGTACTAGGAATAATAGAAGAAATAGGTCTTTCCTGTGTCTCGGGAGAGTAGGCTCGGGACAAGGCGTCTGGCTTGAGGTTCTTGGAACCGGGTCTGTAAGTCAGGATGAACTGAAATCTGTTAAAAAACAGAGACCATCGAGCCTGCCGAGGGTTCAGTTGTTTGGCCTGCTGGAGATATTCCAGGTTCTTATGGTCTGTAAGAACCTGGAAAGGATGTTGAGCACCCTCAAGCCAATGGCGCCACTCTTCCAAGGCCAATTTCACAGCGAGCAGCTCTCGATCCCCTACATGGTAGTTGCGCTCGGCATTAGACAGACGGCGTGACATGAAAGCACAGGGGTGTAGTCTTCCATCCTCATTCCTCTGTGATAAGATGGCTCCTACCCCCACATCTGAGGCATCCACCTCCACCACAAAGGGTCTGTCTGGATTAGGGATAGAGAGAATGGGAGCTGAGGTGAATCGATACTTGAGATTCTGGAAGGCAGTTGCTGCTTCAGGACCCCAGTCAATCTTTACTCCTCCTCCCTTTGTCAGCGCTGTCAAGGGAGCCACAATAGAGCTGAAATTCTTGATAAACTTCCTGTAAAAGTTAGCAAAACCCACAAACCGTTGCACCTCTTTTACTGTGGTTGGAATAGGCCAGTTGAGAACAGCCTTAATCTTGCTAGGGTCCATCTCCAGGTGACCAGGGGTGATGATGTACCCAAGAAACTTAGTCTGAGCTACATGAAACTCACATTTCTCTGGCTTGACAAAGAGATGATTTTCAAGGAGTCTTTGGAGAACCTTGCTGACGTGCCCCTCGTGCTCCTCCACTGACTTGGAAAATATTAGTATATCATCCAGATAAACGAATACGAATATATTTAACATGTCTCGGAGAACGTCGTTGATAAGTGCCTGGAACACAGCTGGGGCATTGGTAAGGCCGAAAGGCATCACCAGATATTCATAGTGGCCTGTGGGGGTGTTAAAGGCCGTCTTCCATTCATCTCCTTGCCGTATCCGCACCAGATGGTAAGCATTGCGAAGGTCCAGCTTAGTAAAAATGGAAGCTCCTTGCAGCAGCTCAAAAGCAGTAGCCATGAGAGGCAGGGGATATCGATTCCGAACGGTTATCTTGTTGAGACCTCGGTAATCGATACATGGCCTAAGCCCCCCATCCTTCTTCCCTACAAAAAAGAAGCCAGCACCAGCAGGGGAAGTGGAGGCTTGGATGATGCCAGTTGCCAGGGACTCCTTGATGTAAGCATTCATAGCAGCCTGTTCAGGGGGAGATAAGGAGAAGACTCTGCCTCTAGGAGGGCAGGAACCAGGGAGAAGGTCAACTGCACAGTCGTATGGGCGGTGAGGTGGCAGAGAGGTGGCTCGGGACTTACTGAACACTGCCTTAAACTGATGGTAGACAGTGGGAACTTGAGACAGGTCTACAGACTCTTGAGGCTCGGGATAAGGGGCTGAGGGGCTCTGGGTTAAACAGGTAAAGTGACAAGAGGGACTCCAATCTAGAATGGAACCAGTAGACCAGTTGATATGGGGATTATGTCTGTGCAGCCATGGATGACCTAAAATGACAGGATACTCGGGAGAGTCAATAAGGTAGAAAGTCTCCTCCTGCTGATGTTTAGCAATGGTGAGTTTCAGGGACTGAGTGGCCTCAGTTACTTTGCCGGGTTCTAGGGGTCTACCATCCAATGCAGTTACTGCCTGGGGATGAGGGAGAAGGTGGGTAGGGATCTTAAGTTTCTTGGCCAAGGATAGATCTATGAAATTACCTGCGGCACCTGAATCGATCATTGCCTGGACTGGAAGCTGACGACTCTCCCAGGACAGAATGGCTTGGAGTGCTAGAACAGTGTTGGCAGGAGGAGCTCTTATTTTCCCCATCACAGTCCTCCTGTAACTAGGTGGGGACCGTCGTTTCCCGACAGTTCTGGACAAGTGGACCGAAAGTGTCCAGAAGTACCACAGTAAAGGCATCGTCGCTCCCTCATGCGTCGTTCCCTTTCACTGGGAGAGAGTCTGGAACGACCTAGCTGCATATCTTCTGGAGGCTCGGGAGCCTGTTCAATGACTGGGACAAATCTGACAGGTGGGGCATGAACTGGGGATATAGGTTTGTGAACAGGAGCTTGGGACTGGGATGCTCTGCCTCGAGTGATTCTTCGTTCTCTCAGGCGATTATCAAGGCGAATGGCCATATCAATAAGGGATTCAAGGTCTTTGGCTGGTTCCCGGGTGGCCAACTCATCTTGAAGGGATTCAGCTAATCCTCCCTGAAAGCAGACTCTTAGGGCTTCGTCATTCCATCCACTTCCTGCTGCAATGGTTCGAAACTCAATGGCGAAGTCTGCAGTGCTGCGGGGGCCTTGACGGAGAGTCAGCAGACGTTTGGAAGCCTCCTGTCCACTAACTGGATGATTGAAGACCCGCTTGAACTCATTCTCAAAGGCTGTGTATGACTTGCAATAACTAGTCTGGGACTGCCACACCGCAGAGGCCCAAGCTAGTGCCTTGTCAGTCAGAAGGGTGATAATATAAGCAATCTTTGAGCGGTCAGTGGGAAAACTTGAGGGCTGAAGCTCAAAAGTGAGAGAGCACTGGGTGAGGAATCCCTGACAAGAACTAGGATCTCCAGAGAATGGCTTGGGGGGTGGAAGTCGGGGTTCGGCAGCAGCTACTGGAGCTATGGGAGGATTGTTGGTACTTAGAGTTGGTGCAGCAGGAGAAGGAGAAGCACCAGGGAGGTTTTCAAAAAGCTGCCGAATGGACAACATGACATCTGCAAGGAGCTCTGAGTGTTTTGTCATCAACTCCTCTTGACGATGGAGGACCTCTTCATGGCGCTGGAAGGAAGCTTCATGACTGGCAATCACCGCCAACAGATCTTTGGCACTGAGTGTTTCTGGGTCCATGTCTGACTCGGTTTTTCTGTCACGGTCGGGTCTTGAACCCGGGTCTCTGGTGTGGAGACTGGTGTGTGAGAACCACTGAGCCACAGGGGCAGTTGTGTTGGACCCAAACGAAAACACTCCAAGTGGGATTCCAGAAAACAAGGATTTATTGAAAAAAAAGTCAACTTAGATTCTTCTCAAAAATAAAGTAGCAAAACAAACAACTCAGGTTCTTCTCAGAATGAGGTATATAAAATAATTTAACCGTACAATAAACATACAAAGAAAACTCCACGAGGGGAGAAAACAAACAGACAACAAGGCAGCAAGCAACAGGATAAACAAAACAGTCTTACTAGACGTAGCTCAGGATATCAAGGGACCGGAAGGTAAGTGTACTGGAGCTGACTCAAAAACCGAGTGAGGAACAGAGAAAAAGTGACAACTTAAATACACTGGCTGAAACAAGTCACAGGTAATCGAAATAAAGTAAACAAGAACACACGAGGAAGAACAAAGGCAGAGGGGAAACATGGCGACCTCTAGGGGAATGGAGACAAAGTGCAGGATGGTGACAATTTGCCTTAAAATAATGGATGTTAAATTACAGAAATTTCCTTAAATTAAAATTTCCGGTAAATTTCTCTATCGTAAAATTAGATGCATGATTCCTGAATTGCTGGTACATTTTGCATCTCTTAGATAAACCTTCTATTATTTTTCAAAAATGAATAATAACTCAAATTTGATGAAGTTGTCTTTAAAAAACAATGTTTGTATGTGTATTTAGGGACATTTTGTTTTAAAAATAGCTTCAATTAACATCATATAATGAAGTCTAATTTTCATATTTTGTGTGTTTGTTATTACTATTAAATTAAATGAATATTTGCATAAAACGTCTACTTTTGTATTATTTGTAATTTCAATAATTCTAAAATTTGACTTGCTCTAAGTAATGTCACTTCCTCTGGAGGGGAAACTCTGGAAGGCACGGTAGCATGTCATTATTCTCATCTCATTCATTTGTACAATGTTTAGGATATACCATGTAAACATGTCAACTTTGATATTGGGATTTTGGTACATTTTTCATTTACGTTTTAAAAACAATATGATGAAAATACGTAATTCTGTTTTAGACATGCTGTGTGATATCTGCCCAGCAGGCACACAACTTCATAAGACATTAATATTAGGTAAAATTTCGGTTGTGATGACAGGTGACCAAAATTCAATGTCTAGCCAGTGTTTAAGGACAACATTATTTTGACGTCCAATAACGACGTCAAATTACGTTGATATTTGGTTGATTTTAGGTTGTGTTGGAAAGTGACCAAAATCCAACATCGAGCCAAATCTTAAACCAACGTCATATTGACGTCAAATACTGACATTCATTTTTCAGGTATGGCAACCAAAATCCAACGTCTGATAGACGTCATAGTGGTAACGTCTACATACTGTCAAGCTGTAACATCATTAGACATTCATATTTGGTTGATTTAAAGTTGGACGTTGGATATTGACATCAGCCTGATGTTGGGTTCTGATGTCAACCTGATTTTGGGGTGCAACGTTGTTGGGATACAATGACATTAAATTAAATTAAAGTAAATAACGAAGTTGCGGTACAATGACGTTGAGGTACAACGTCTTCAGCCTGCTGGAATGGTTTAAGGTTGGCGTCTTAAGCTAAAACAACATGGCGGAAAATGTTAACTCTCTTATTGTCAACTCTGTTAGTGCTTTAAAAAGTTTAACAGCAACAACAATTATTAACAGAATCACATTTTATCACTTTGTATTAATTTACACTAATAATGGATTTGGTTTACTGCAAATGATATGTTTATTGTATATCAATCCATTATGTATTCGCAATTGTGGATTAAGGCACATATTCATACTTAAAATTGTCAAATTGGAAATGATTGGTACTGATATGGGCCCTTACTAGAAACGATACTGCCCAATTGACAACTTTTAACCTTTAAATTCCCAAAAAACTCAAAACAGGTCTTACTATGGTAATATTACAGTTATATATTGATTACTACTGTTCTGTAGGGAATGCAAAGAGTAGAAAAAATAATCTGGATGAACAAAACAGAATGAACTCAGATATGTTTGTGATACAGACGTCACATTAAAAACACATTATTATTATATTTTATAATGAACACAAATAAAATCACAAAGCCAAAGAAAAGGTTTTCCACTTTTCCCAATATATGTTGTTCTAAGGCAGCTCTGGAGTAAATTATAAACCCTTAAAAACCCTTAGCCAAAGGCGATATAAGGAAAGGGAAAACTCTTCTAAGATGCTTGGGGAGATATTGAGAGGAATCCCATCTCCTCAGGCAGGAACATGTTTAAATATATTTACACAAGTCTTACATACATGCATGTTAATTTGAACAGATGCAATCCATCCACTAAGTATTAATGATATAGACTCATTTGTTGTTTAATTAAATATGATTCTAATGACTGCTAATGAGTGTGCAGACACAGGATCCGCCTCGTGAGCTTCGGGGTTGTTCGCATTTCCTGCATTCAAAAACAGCTCAGTGGAGGGAAACAGAAGGAAAGCGTTAAAGGGATAGTTCACCAAAAATGAACATTTACTCCCTGTTTACTCAAGTTCTTCCAAACCTTTGTGTGTTTCTTTCTTATGTTGAACACAAATGAAGGTATTTCGAAGAGATGTTTGTAACTAGACGGTTGATGGTACCAATTGACATTCACAGTAGGAAAAAAATGGTTACCAGAATTCCAGAGTATTCAATTTTCTTGGTGGTTTTTCACCAAAACTAAATATTTTTGGTTTTATCATCAACAGCAAAGAAAAATAACAAACATTGATATTAGTTTTGTAATTGTACTAATTATGTTAATTATAATATGTAATTATAAAAATGATTCTGAAATACTTTATTTTAACAACATTGTAGTCTTTATACTTTGTAATTAATAATAATGGAAATATGCAAAATAATATTTTTAATATTCTACAAAGCACTCTAGTTCTATAGTTTTAATATTTCTTTATACTTCATCTTAATATTTTGTAAACAATAAAAATAATAACAGCAATAATAGGCAAGGCTGCACATAACATTTTGTTTCGGTTCTCTAAGAAGAAACTGGAGATGTTGCTCAGTCTTCACACTGTTCATATTCACATATAAATGCTCATTTTCATAGTGTTTTGAAATATTTGTTGCATATACAGTATGTATAAATATGACATTTATTTTTGTATCTTTGAAATCTAAATATAAATAAGAAGTGATTTGCATATATTACCATATCGCGCAATTTGAATCACATCCAAATTAAGTAAATCTAATGTAACCTAAACTAAATCCAAAACCTACTAGCACCGCTACTTAAAAATAACTTTGTATAATAAAATCAAGCACATTATTATTCTGATTTTGCAGTGACTTGGGTAACAAGGTTCCGCAAAACAACGCATCTCTAGTGCCATAATCTGGTCCACATTTTTTATTTTAATCATAAGCAGTAAATTTTCTCACGCTGACAACAATTAGTGGGTATTGCAAAATGCTCATTCAAGAGTTTACACTTAGCTGATGATTGATAATAAAGCGTATTTGCCATGCTGTCTAGGGAGAGAGCCCTGAGCTCAGAATATGCTCGAGCACGGGGCTCCCTCCCGTTTGAATGGCGAGAGGAGAGTCTGAGCTCAGGTGGGTCTCGAGAACTTCCCTGCTTGTGAACATGCTGAGATATATCTGGCTAAGAGTTGTCTTAAGATGCTATTTTGGAGTAGTCAATTTACTTATGGTGTGTCTTTGGACGGTGAGAGAAAACTGGGAAACCTTGGGGAAAACATGCACGGACACGAACACGGGGAGAACATGCAAACTCCACACAGAAACGCGGACTGGCCCGGTGAGGGGCCGAACCAGATGCATTCTTGCAGTAAGGCAACAGTAACCACTGGCCGCTGTGCCGCTCTATCAGAGAAGGGGAGGAGTAGGGGTGGAAGGGGGGATTTCTTCAAGACGAAGATGACTGGAGTGGAAAGCTCTGGTTATTTATAGTGTGTCAGTATTCATCTGCTGATGCGGTACTAGCTGTGTTCCATCATAGGCATGTGATCCTCTCGAAATTTGTTTCAAAAATAAACCACACTTTTTGGCTTGTCGCACACTCCATACTGGAGTAAACAAAAACAAACAAAATTTAAACTAATAAACTAAATAAACAAAAATATTAAACAAAAAACAAAACAAAACAAAAACAATTAATAAACAAGAATAAACAATAATAAAGCAGTACATTTTCTCAGATTGCCAACAATTGGCGGGTATTGCAAAATGCTAGTTTTGGCCTGTTGCACACTCTATGCTGGAGTAAACAAAAATAAACTAAATTTAAATAAATAAACAAAAATAAACAAATAATAAGCACAAAAACAAAAAACAGAAAGGAATAAAGCAGTAAATTTTCTCACGTTGGTAGCAATTGGCTAGTTTTTGGTGCACACTCCATACTGCAGTAAACTAAATTTAAACAAATAAACAAAAATAATAAACAAATTATAGACAAAGGACAAAAACAAATAATAAACAAGAATAAAGCAGTACATTTTCTCACGTTACTAACAACTGGCGGGTTATGCAAATTGGTAGTTTTTGGCCTGTCGCACACGCCATACTGGAGTAAACAAACACAAACAAAATTTAAACAAATAAAAAAATAAATAAACAAACTATAAACAAAAAAAAAATGACAGACAAGAATAAAGCAGTAAATTTTCTCACATTGGCTGCAATTGGCGGGTATTGCAAAATGCTGGTTTTTGGCCTGTCACACACTCCATACTCATGTAAACAAAAATAATCAAAATATAAACAAAATAAACGAAAATAATAAAAAAAACAAATAATAAAAAAAACTAAAACAAATAACAGACAAGAATAAAGCAGTAAATTTTCTCACGTTGCTAACAATTGGCAGGTATTGCAAAATGCTAGTTTTTTGGCCTGTCGTACACTCCATACTGATGTAAACAAAATATAAATAAAATAAACAAAAATAACAAACAAAAAACAAATAATAAACAAAAATTAAGCACAAAATTTTTAAAAGTTTGCAAAATGCTAGTTTTTGGCCTGTAACACACTCCATACTGAAAGCAAGCAACTTTCTTGATTATAGCAGGAGAATTTTAGCTGTAGTACTACAGTAAAATATGGCAGTGTTTTTCAGCATATCAATTTCCTAGTATTCATTCAGAGAAAAAAGATTCCTCTCTCTCTCTCTCTCTCTCTCTCTCTCTCTCTCTCTGTAGCGATGCTTATCCCTCCAAATGAGCTTAAGAAAGAGCAAGAAAAGCTGTTATCTCTCTCATGCACACACATGCGTTGTTGCTCTCCGCTATTCTAATAACCCCATTTTGAGAAGCAGGAGGAGGAATGTATCCGTCCCTCCGTCGCCCCTGTGTTGAGGGTGTAGCTGAGTATTAATTCTGATTACTCTGAAAACCTCCATCACCGGCGCTCCTCGTTTCCAGTCAGGTGTACTTTATTACCGAAGGCAATAATCACACGGCTGAACAATAAAACCCGGCAAAAGTGTATATTTTTTTTCCTGCAGTCATTAGTTCTGATTAAAGCCGAAAAACACAAGCGACGTGCGCATTTGTATCGAGCCGATGCCGTTATTGGCTTTGTGTGTCAGAAATTGTAATGCCAGTGTGGTTTAATGCTTCATCCAAACACAAACACCTCCCCGGGAGAGAATCGATAGTGTTTGAGCGCAGGAGCTGTGATTGTGTATTTATGAGTGTGTTTATAGGTATGTGTGTGTGAGTGTGTCTCTGGGGTGTGTGTTTGTGTCTCTTGGGGTGTGTTTGTGTGTGTGTGTGTGTGTTCCTGCTCAGTGACGCTGTGTTTGTTTTAAGCGTGTTTTTGCACTTTTGTGCATGTGTGTTTGTGTGTGTGTGTGTGTGTGTGAGTTTATGGAGCTGCTGTGCATGAATATAAATGGTGAGTGAGCCAGGAAGAATCTGAAGGAGGGGATGTGAGAACCTGTCTGCTGTTGTTCCCATAGCAACCCAGCCAGAGCTCGGCCAGGAGAGAGAGAGAGAGAAAGAGAGAGAGAGAGATGAACAGAAAGAAAATGATTTGCCTCACTTACACTGTTATGAATTTTTATTAACAATTGGAAATGTTTCATCCGGTTCTATGAGGGTAGAGTATGGAAATATTTTGATATAGTGACTTATTTATTCATGGTTTGGATTTTTCAGTTGAGAAATCATGGCTGCTTCCAAAAACTGAAACAATTTTAGTTTTTTGGTGTGAAGCAAATGTTTTAAAATCTGTTTTAATCAAACCTCCTCTATTTGTTCTCGTCATTTCCTTATACAATTCAAGTTATTGCATAGAGTATATTGGACTAAGGCAAAAATATCCAAGATTAACTCTGGTCAACAAGCTCCAGCCACTCTTTTTTATACTTTCAGGCTTTGTCCAGCACGTTTCGGGCATCAATTTTTAAATCAATTTCTGAATGCTTTCTTTTAGATATTGAGCATGCCCCCTAGTAGCATTATTTGGACATAACCCTACAAATGTTTCCTTGTCATCTACACAATTAAATGCACTCGCCTTTTGTTTAATAATTGCTGAAAGACTTATATGAGTGAACTAGAAAAATCCTTCTCCACCCAGTTATGTACAGTTGAAGTCAGAATTATTAGCTCCCCTGAATTATTAGCCCCCCTGTTTATTTTTTCGCCCAATTTCTGTTTAACAGAGAGAAGAATTTCTCAATACATTTATAAACATAATAGCTTAAAGTGACATTTAAAGGCTTAACTAGGTTAATTAAGTTAACTAGGCAGGTTAGGGCAATTAGGCAAGTTATTGTATAACGATGGTTTGTTCTGTAGACTATCAAAAAAATATATAGCTTAAAGGGGCTACTAATTTTGACCCTAAAATGTGTTTTTAAAAATTAAAAACTGCTTTTATTCTAGTCGAAATAAAGCAAATAAGACTTTCTCCAGAAGAAAAAATATTATCAGACATACTGTGAAAATTTCCTTGCTCTGTTAAACATAATTTGGGAAATATTTAAAAAAGAAAAAAGGGAATGCATGATCTGATGCAGTCTATGCTAATAGAAAAGATTAGATATACAGTTTGCGGAAATACTGACAAATTTGACTCTAGTTGGCAACCCTTCCTCTTACATTTTAAAAATAAAAATAAATTAACAATAATAGCTGGCCTATTTTTCCTGCCCCTGGCTTAGTTATGAATGGAGAGTGGTGTTTTTTTGTTGTTGTTTTTTTCTACTGCTGTACACTTTGCATATTTGTATTTATATATTTTTCTGTATTGTTGTAAGGCCTAATATGTGTTACTTTCGGTGACACTTTATTTTGATGGTCCATTTGAGTATTAGTGGACTTTCTGCTTAATATCTGCTGATACTGCTCCTTCAGCAGACATTTAATTGACTATAAGAAACTTTGCAAGTACATGTCAAGTTACACTAACTCTAACCCCAACCCCAAACCTAACGGCCTATTTATAATCTAATGAGCATTTGTTGGCATGTAGATGTAATGTAACTTCAATTCAACAAACGGACCATCAAAATAAAGTGTGACCTAACTTTTATTCATTCATTCATTTTCTTTTCGGCTTAGTCCCTTTATTAATCCGGGGTCGCCACAGCGGAATGAACCGCCAACTTATCCAGCACATGGTTCACTTATTCACACACATACACTACGGACAATTTAACTTACCCAATTCACCTGTACTGCATGTCTTTGGACTGTGGGGGAAACCGGAGCACCCGGAGGAAACCCACGCGAATGCAGGGAGAACATGCAAACTCCACACAGAAACACACGTCTTTACTTAAATTTGGAATAAATGTTACCAAACCTTTACAGAATAAAACAAAATGTAAAAAAGTACGTTATATTCAAAAACATAACTAAAATAAACGATTACTATATACTAAAAGTGTAAATCATAATTATTTCAAACGTTCAGGTTTGAGACGGATTTTATGAACACCAATGATGATAAAGTGACAGTGAGTCCCTGGATTCATTTGTCCAGTTTTACAGGGTCATTGGTTCTGCGTATCTCCCACTGCGGGCACTGCGGCCCATGCCGTGTTCACACATGGTGACGCCATCTGATTTGAAGACAGACTCGCGTGATCAGCGCTCGCAGCTGCTGCTCATTTACCACTGAGGTGTGTTGATGCTGTCAAAGCACACACACATATCATGCAGCTATCTTTTTCTGCACGTTACTCCTGCATTGCAACGTATAGATTGCACTTCTGGTTTGAGGAACTTCCATTGAAAACAATTGAAACAAAGTAATTTTGAATAAAAAAGTTGTGCAACAATTATCTATATACACTCAAAAATCGACATTTGCTGCTTGTTCAAACTACTTATTTAAAATGAGCTGAAACAACAAAATTCTTGAGTTTTTTGGGGGACAACTTAATTGTTTTATGTTCAATCCACTTAAATTTGTAAAAACTAAAGTTAGCTTCCCAGTACTGGGTTGCGGCTGGAAGGGCATCTGTGGTGTAAAACATATGCCGGAATAGTTGGCGGTTCATTCCGCTGTGGTGACCTCTGATAAATAATTGACTAAGCCAAAGGAAAATGAATGAATGAATAATTAGTTAATCTAATTCCTTCACGTTGTCCCAACACAAAACATATGTGTGGAACTCAGCATTTTTTTACAGTGTACATAGTGAAAACGTAGTGAGAGGTAACTTTGGTTTTATACTTTATTTTTAATAATATAAATTTCATAATAAAATAACATAATATTATAATCAATAATATAAAATTCCATAATAAAAAGTTTGGTGTTTTACCATCACATTAGTACTACAAGCATGTTTGTAGCCAAAGCTCTTTTTTTATTCTTGTCTTCCCTACAGAACAAAAGATAAGGAATCATTGACATTTAATTATTACAATATAGTGCCATACCTGCCAACTTTCATGTTTTTCTTGGGAGTCTCCTGTATTTTAGACCCATCTCCCACCACCCTCCTATTTTGTTATTTCTCCCGGAAAACCCTAGTAATTTTACCCCACCCCAGGTCCTCAGCTTTTTGGTACAGTCTGTAACACCCCCGGGGCGCCAACTTTAGTATAGTGTCTGATCGCAGTGGCCTATAGTACAGTTACTAACACCACAGTACAGTTAACCTGCTTCTCAACTGTGTTATTCAGACAAAAACACAAACACCCCCCACACACACAATCCTGCACTCCCCGCCCCCCAGTCTCCCGAAATTTTAGAGACAAATGTTGGCAGGTATGTATAATGCACATCCAGAGGAAGCATTATTTATGTTATGCTATGGGGATGGAGCTTAGCGTTATTTCAGTCGTTCACATCAGTCAAGCTAGCTTGATCAGCTAACAGTCAGCTGTTCATGACGTGTACCAATCCGGTTCTGACATCATGCACACCACTCTATTTAAATCATACATCTGACCTCTATTCTCCAATTCTGTACTCCCTCCACAAACCCCAACTCCTCCTAGCTCATTGCTGATATCAGTTTGTTGTATTGTTGTATTGTAAGTATATGGTAACCTCATTTCTCTAATTTACATGAACTCACAATCAATCTAAATTATGAAATGAGTATTGCCCAGAACAGAACCATCTCGCCAACACTAACTGCGTGCTTAATATATCTATACATGTTTGACGAAAAGTGATCCTGACTGAACTGTTGAATGCTTGATTCTGATTGGCTGATAAACATCCTATGGTGTGCTTTTATTTTCAGGGAATTACTTTAGCTGTGCATTTCCATAAAATAATTGCACACCTTAGAATATACACCAGCCAATCAGAATCAAGCATTCATCAGCCAAATACTAAAAGTAAGGGATAATTCACATCTAGCTGGCTGTTCTTCCAGAATAAATCCTGACAGGTTTATCAGTAGCTGTTTTAAGAATGAAGGGCTTCATACTACAGTAACAATCGGCTGGATGTACTTTATCCTGTTTATTAAACGGCTATTTTCCACAAAAATAAACAATTAGACTTAAAATATTGATCTGAGTTGTAATAATTTACTAACTCTGGATGCAGCCAAACACTAATCTACTTGTATTATTATTGTGTCTCAATATAGTCACAGTCAAGAACAGATTATCTGTAATGTGATGTGGGATGCTGAAAAAGGAGTGTGGATCCAAACGCAGGTTTATTGAACAGAATGGTAAGGCAAGCAACAGTTAACACATGAGCAAACAGATGTATATGGGCAATCCAGAGTTGTGGTCAATACACAGGTGAATGGTCAAAAGGCAGGCAGCATACAACGTAAACAAACAAACAAGGCGAGGGTCAAAAACATGGCAAGGCAAGGAAACGCGTCGTAATGTTCACAGTGACAGTGTAACAAGACTCTGCCCAGAAGTGTGTGTGAGTGCTCTCTTTATAGTCCATCTAATCAGTCTTTGAGCAGCTTCTGCTGTGTAAGTGTAATCATACAGGATCAGGAACCGGTGTGTGTGTGTGGTGCATGACTGGATCTTGTAGTCCATATAATGGCGGAATTCTATGCGATCTGTATGGTTGCCAGCGATCTGTAAGGATTAGATCGCTGGGGATTGTGACATTATCACTAACAGAAAAGATGATTCTGTACATTTTCATACCTTGGAATGTCATAATGGACCAATCAGAAACGAGTTTTCCAGAGAGCTTTGTAATAATATTTGATATACATCTCTAATATCGCTGAGGAAATACTTGATTCGAGTTTTTGGGGTTATTCATGGTCTCCTGAAAGTCATTTAAAGTTTATTTTTTTTAAATTGGAGTCAGGCGTATTTTTTTAAAGTTTTTAAAACACTTAAAACACTTTGTTTACAGTTCAACAGAAGTTACTTCCATTATTGACGCAAAGCATCATGGGGCGCTGGAAAAAGGTGGATAGTGGGAGATGTGTGAGTGTGTGTGATTTCAAGGGATGATGAAGGATTACAGGAGTACACACACACTCCTCCAGCTGTGCAAGTGTGAAGACGCACACATTCACCCCCACTAAAGCTCCTAAAAAGACACGTCACTAGAAGCCTGTCAGGTTGCTTCAAGAAAAGCTGCTTAGCAAAAACAGAATAAAATCAGAGGCGAACCTGAATCTCAAATCTTGTGCGCTTTTGTCGGCGTGATGATGACAGACAGACAGCGTTCACCTGACATCAGTCTGACTTCATCACTGTCACACACTCAAAGGGCTCTGGGAAGACGCTGAAATAGCTGTTTATCAATCAGGATTTGTTAAAATCATGGCTATTTAATGTGGAATTATCACACGACCCCTGCTTAATGCTAATGTTCTTTCTACTTAAAGCAGAGCATTTATATGCATGAGCAGTTTGATTTACAGTACATGCAGAAAAATATATATGTCCGTGGGTGTATGGTGTGGGTTATATAATATAATTATAACTCTATTTATATAATATATTTATGATTCTATTATAATAATATATTGCTAAATATTTAACTTACAGTTTCATTGATTTTATTATAAAAATAATGAATAAAAGATTCAAATAAAAATATTTGTTATAATGTTTCAGATATTTCAATATCAATATGTATTGACATATTGATATTTACAGCAACTTGTGTATGTACATGTTTATGTGGTCTATGAGGACACAAAATTGTATAATGACATGGGTTTGACCTAGTTTTTTGTTAAGGTGGTTTACGAGGACATACCTTGTGTCCTGATAATACAAAATGTTTAAAAATTATATTCAAATTCAGTCTTTTGAAATACAAAATTTTCTAACTGTGGTTAGGGGTAGAGGAAAGAACATATACTGTAACACATTTTTACAGTATAAAATTCATTCTCTGGAGAGTCCTCGTGAAACATATATACAAGAATGTGTAATGGTGAAGTGAACGCTGACAACAGGGAGTGCTATCTATCTGTCTATCTATAAAAATATATATATATATATATATATATTAGTGATGCCACAATTCTTAATATAATATTGAACCGTTCGGTACGATATCCACAGTTCAATACACGCTTGTGAATTGTGGTTTTCTCGGTTTTACGTTTAAATAATTTATGTGCGTTTTATTTCTCTCCGAATTGGCTGTTTGTGTGTGCCTGTAAGTCCACGAGCTGAGTCCTCCATGCGAGTATATATTTAATAACTATGCTCTAAAGTTAGGGGGCGCTTAACCATCATTCCACAGCCATGGTGAGTGGCGGTGAAGAGGGAACACTACGAGGAAGCACCGGTGTCTTTCAAATCTCCGGTGTGGGGACATTTCGGTTTTGCCGTTGAGTATAATGCCGAGGAAGAAAAAACAGTAAGCTAAAAAATGACTGTGTGCACTGCAAGCATTGTTTTACACGTATAGCCAGGGTTTAATTTGTGCCGGAACACACCGGATCTGGCGCCTCATTTTACAGATCCCCCTCCTCAACCTCCCTCCTCCCCGTCCGCTGTTCACTTTCATTTTCTTACGCGATTCCCCAACCCTCTTCACGTTCGTCCGCAACACCCCCACGCTCTTCACTTTCGTCCTTAGTTTGCGACACCCCTCCGCCATCCAAAGCCCTCTCCCGCTCTCCACTTTTGTGCGCGACACCTCTCCATCCACGGGTAACATGCCGGATCTGTTACCCCGATCTGTTTCGGGACCTCGCAATTCACAAATTAAGCACTGCGTATAGCCTACTCAAACGGAAACACTTCCAACATGACTGCACATCTGCGGCGCCATCACCCAGCAATATCACTCTCTGAACGCAGAATAGCAGAGAAGGTAATAAAGTCCTCCAATCCCTCGCTGAATCTTCCCAGCAAACATACTGTTTCCGAGAGACACATACAAATGTTTATTTGAAATGGTAAATTTATGTTTATTAACTTCACATTCATGTTTATTTTCAAAATGCAAGAATTTATGTGTTGCCCAGTTTGTACATGGGCTACCAGCAGCTGTGAGATTTCGGTGTTCATTTTTTTATTATACAATACACCAGGAACTAGTGTACGTTTCTTGGCTTTTAAGTAAAATAAATGAGTATTGCAATAAATCGTTTGTATGGTTTTTTCCTATTGCATTAAGTATAAAATAACAAAAAAAAAAAAAAAAAACACGTGTCAAGCCATCAGAACCGAACCGAACCGAAAACCGTGTTAAAAAATCCGAGGTATGTATAGAACCGTAGGCTAACTGTATTGTTGCATCCCTAATATATATACAACAGTTCTGTCTGATTTTTGAATCTGATTGGCTGATAGTCGTGCGGTATTCTGCAATATCAGAACTCATACAGCCTCCTCACCCTTCTGTATTACTCTGCCCACACAGAGTGACAGCAGATCAATAAACTCACTACAGTTGACAAATATTGCAGCTGTTGGACAACATAATGTACTTTTGAGGCTTTTTAGGTGAGATATATTATAAGGACAGTGCCTATTTTAAATAGTTATATTTTCGGAGATACATCGCGTCGGCATCCATCAGCCTGTCATACTGAGCAGAGCAAAGACGGTTGACGCTCCGCCACAAGATGGGGTCAGAGACCGCATAATAAGCCCTTAGAGGAGAAAAACTCAGCGTAATTTCAAATTACAGCTGAACAAATCATTATAAAACAGGTAAGTGACATTCTAAGTCGATCTCTCTCTTTTGTATGTTGTAGTGCTGTATTTATACCATAGTAATCTGGTAGAGTTTGCTTTGTTTTGGCTTTTTTCAGGGTTAATTAAAGTGATATCCCGATTACAACAGAGAAATACTGGGAAATGTCTCTAGACTGATGGCATTTCATGCCGTTCAGCCTTATAATCTTAAAATGTGAGCAAAATCACCTGTTCTGTCATCACTTTAGACATTATGCTAGAGAATCATTCAAATGCTAGTTCTAAAGTGACGTTTGTGAATTAGCAACAATGTTCTGATGTAAGCTGCAGAGGTGAATGAATGGCGGAAGAAAGTAGTTCCTCGTACAAAAGGATTTTTAGACTCTCCATGTTTGATTTTCATTTTTATATACACGATTATGGCGTCAAACTGTTGTGTAAACGCAATATCACACAAGTAGCAGTGCGATGTGGCTGTATATCGATGCTGATGGGACACACACCCCCCACCAGTGCTGATTACAGCAATATCGCACTGCTACGAGTGTGATAATGCTCATATATATTGTTTTTACATTTTTCAGTATAGAAACAAAATATCAATATTTTAGGGCAAGTGTCGCACATACACAAACACACTCTCTCACTTCCTATAACACACACAACGTATCTAAAGTATGTATTAATGTTGAAATATTTTAAATAATACAAATCAGATTTTTATTTTAATGCTTTATTTATTTAATTATTATTTTTTTTATTATTATTTTGTGGTTTGAAAGCACCCCTGAGTCCTCACACACACACAAACCCACACACACACACATTGTATCAATATGTCGATAGGTATCGATATTAATAATTTGGAAACACTTCAAAACATTTTTATCTTAAAACTTTATTTATTATTTTTCAGCTGGGCAAGTGAAAATCATTTGTGGTTTGACCCCCATCCCCCCCCCCCCCCCCCCCCCCCCCCCCACACACACACACACACACACACACACACAGTTTAATGTATCAATATGTCGATAGGTATTAATATTGAAATTTTAGAAACATTACAAAACATTTTTATTTTAAAGCTTTATTTAATACACACACACACACACACACACACACACACACACACACACACACACACACACACACACACACACACACACACACACACACACACACACACACACACACACACACACACACACACACACACACACACACACACACACACACACACACACTTTGGCAACCATTCAGACAAGTTGACCAACAAACTGTCCAGCAGCTTCAACCAGTGTGAAGAGGCAAAATCATTTCCCGTCCGTCTCCCTGCTAGACTCACACTAGTGCCTCCAGCAACACACACACACACACACACGCACAAAACAAACACCCACGCACTTGAAAACGCACACAATTTATCAAACTCCCACATTACCCTCCTTCTGCACTCTCCATTCATCCTGCCAGCTTGGCCGCTTTCCTCTGCTTTCTCTCTCTCTTCTCCTCCAGCTCTCTCGCTCTTCTCCTTGTGCAACACCTTGTCAACAGTCTTCCTCTTTTGTGATCACTTACTCTCGCCGAGCACATCTGTACTTCATATGCTGAATGAGCTCTTATTCCGAGAGCTTTCTGCTGATACGGCCTGTTTATTCTTCTTTGCACATGAGTGGAGAGATTGTTTGTAATATGGTTGTTAACAAGTGGGTTCTGTTTTACAGGCACGCTTTATCTCCGTCTTCCTCTGTTTGTCTGTCTTGAGGGTGCTTTTCATTTTCTCGTGCCCTGATGTTGGGCGAATCGCACGAAAAGACGTCAGGGGACACGTGGGGGTGAGGGACATATATGTACATATATGTATATGTTCTTTTAATGTAAACTTTATGAATGCTTTGGCGATACAATTGTAACATTTGTCATGCCAATAAAGCAATTTTTGGATTGATTTAAATGAATTGAATTGAGAGATTGAGAGAGAGAGGTTTATTAATTAATTATTATTATTACTATTATATGCTTAATCTTTTTTATTGCAGTACTTAATTAACTTGTTTGTGACAACATACAGTTGAAGTCAGAATTATTAGCCCCCCTTTGATTTTTTTCTTCTTTTTTTAAATATTTCCCAAATTATGTTTAAAGGTGCTGTATGTAAGTTTTTGACTCTTCTAAAGCATAAAAATACCATAATATGTGGGCAGATATTTAAGAAACATCCCAAGTGAACATATTTGTTTAACTGAAAAACAATGCTGAAGTCAGATATTCTGCTTTGAAAATGGGTTTTCCGTGCCGGAACGCTGTCGTTGTTTAGATAAATTTCATATGCACAATGCCAGTTTAGCCAATTATATGTCAGCACCCTGGGTTGCCTTGTTGGAAAACAGCGTATTTCATTCATTCATTCAGAAAGACTCTGAAAGCATGCGTCCGTGACCAAAAAGAACAGTATGGGAGACAGATGCAGTTCCACATGAGGTTATTAATTAGCAAATTACATAAATATTACGAACGTAAACATTAGGTGAGCAGGTTACATTGTAACCGCGTGTCCTAACAACACGCTGTGACGAGAGAGGCAGTGATCAGCTATTTGGCTGTTTGCACCAGACGAAACACGGCAGAAATGTAAATACAGCCTTTCAGAAGCACAGAATATGCACTCGCTCACGAAACGGTAAGGTTTAGAATCTATTTAATACATGTTAACCCACTTTAACATCAATGTAGATGCTGAATCACTCATATGTGTTTAGTTCTAAAGTTCAATTTCAGACGGTTTATTGTATTTTCAAGATCTGAGGTGAACTTTCTGCTTTCAGTATATGGCAACAAATGCCATGTAAAATGCATTCAAACTCGCATTGTTAGCATTTAGCACAGAATAAAGCACACAAGGCTTACCTGAGGTGATCTAGCTGTCATAGGTTTCTGTTGTTCAGCTGTGAGAAATAGAAGCCATTTCTAATATATCAATTCGAGGTGTTGGTTAGGACAAAAACTCCTTTTAATATGGAAAATATTCCCTCTATCGCGTGTCGTTGCTTTTATTTAGAACACAGTTTAAATCGCTCGCTCCTGTACTCAATCTGGCATCCCAGCGTACTTTTATTATGATCCAGGAGTGCAATACCTAGTTCAACCACTGGGTGTCAAACTTACATACTGCACCTTTAACAGAGCAAGGAAATTTTCACAGTATGTCTGATAATATTTTTTCTTCTGGATAAAGTCTTATTTGTTTTATTTCGGCTAGAATAAAAGCAGTTTTTAATTTTTTAAAATCCATTTTAGGGTCAAAATTAGTAGCCCCTTTAAGCTATATATTTTTTCAATAGTCTACAGAACAAACCATTGTTATACAATAACTTGCCTAATTACCCTAACCTGCCTAGTTAACCAAATTAACCTAGTTAAGCCTTTAAATGTCACTTTAAGCTGTATAGAAGTGTGTTGAAAAATATCTAGTCAAATATTATTTACTGTCATCATGGCAAAGATAAAATAAATCAGTTATTATAGATGAGTTATTAAAACTATTATGTTTAGAAATGTGTTGAAAAAATCTTCTCTCCCTTAAACAGAAATTGGGGAACAAAAATAAACAGGGGGGCTAATAATTCAGGGGGGCTAATAATTCTGACTTCAACTGTATATGTATAATATAACTAAATATATATATGTATATGTGTTTGTTTATTATTACTCATATTTTTTGAATTTGAGAGAGAGCAAGAGAGAGAGAGAAAGAGAGAGAGTGTGAGAGACAGACAGACAGAGAGAGCAGCTGCAGACGGGGGCCAGTATCAGGCTTCCACACGCTCACACACATTCACACATATGTTCTTCCCATATAAATACATGCTTGAGTAAACTGTGCAACACACATAAACACTGTTCCTCCTGACGCCTCCCTCATACTGTCTCTCTCCATATCCATTACTCACACCGGCCTCTGAAACTCCCCTCATCCTCTCTCATTCACAGCTCACACGCTTTTCCATCCCCCGTTCGCTTGCAGACTCTCTTTATATTAGATGGGGAAATCTATAATTGGAGATATGTTTCGCATTTCATAAAGTTAAAGGAGACCTATTATGAAAAAAGTCACTTTTATTAGGGGTTTAAACACAGTTGCGTGGGAACAGTGTGTGAATATAGCCAGCCTCTAATGATAAATAATAATTAATTCGGTAACACTTTATTTTGATGGTCCATTTGAGTATTAGTAGACTGTCTGCTTAATATCTGTTGACACTGACATTTAACAGTCCTTCAACAGACATTTAACTGAATATAAGAAACTTTGCAATTACATGTCAACTTACACTAACCCTAACCCCAACCCCAACCCTAACCCCAACCTAACAGTCTACTTATAATCTAATGATAATTAGTTGCAATGTAACTTAAATTCAACAAACGGACCGTCAAAATAAAGTGTGACCATTAATTCTATATTTTTAATCATGCTTCACAAAAAACAGAAACACTTTAATTGACATTCTACCTTTGTATGTGTCATCAAAGGGGGAAAGCCCCACCCATTAGTGATATTAGTTCTAATTCAATATTATCTACCAAATTTTAGTCTTCTTTGTTACACCTTTTAAACAAAACTCTAGACGTAAAAAAGGTCGCAACAATAGGAAATATACAACGACATGATTTTTAGCTATATGAGAGACTTTAGTCAAACAATATTATATGATTATGGCATGTAACATCTTGTGATCCATGAAAACGATATCAAATGATTAAAATAAGAACAATATAACCATTTGAAAAAGGCTTTAGACACAAAATGAAGTTTATTTGTATAAACAATTAGCAATTAATTGTTATACATCATGTTTCTATTAATTCCTCAAATATAGATCATTTCAATGTGGTGATGTCACTGGCACATGGACATTTCCTGCTTGTTATCAAACTATTTTAATAACTGTAACACGAGGCAATTCAATCATATTCTAACGTTAAAACAGTTGTCATAACTTTATTTATCAAAATGTAGACCTTTCAGGATTCTCGGAAGCTATGGAAATTAAAAATCTAAAACAGTAAATAGGTTTGGACCATTGTTATCGTTTACATCTCTCAAAATGGTCTATAACTGCAGTCATAGAATCACCCTCGTATCTATTTCTAACTAACAGACTCTTATTTCATACAATTCAAAAATCAGCTTTCCTATCAAAATGGACACCTTCGGCTATTTTATGACAAAGTAGTGTATTGATTTCAGATCAGTATAGCGGTTCTGCTTCAGTGAGTTTAATGAGTCTAGTCGTCAAGGCCAAACTTTTGAGTCGGTAGACAGAAGCAGTGTTTGATGGAGCTGCTGTATAGAAGCTCAACACTTTAAATTCACTGCGGCAAGACTGCGTATCTCTGGTCCTGTTGGGCGACTTAATTGATTTCAGGTGTGAGGAACGACATTTGCAAAATACAGAGGCTGAATTGTGGGTGACTAAGGGGGAGCATTCTGGGCCTGTGTTTTCTCACATGAGAATTATAGGATGTTCGGGTCCGTCTGGGAAGTTTGTATTTAAAAGTCGGCAAGTTGTAATTATGATTGTTTTAAAGTAAATTAGTTAGAGGAAGCTGGCGATGTGTCTTTTATACAAAAAATAGGTAACACTTTTGGTTTTTTCACAATTCACAGTATTAACAACTATTAATCAACACTACTACACTGTAAAACCCAGCTGTCAACTTTATCAAATTAAATGAATATTCTAAAGAATGTTGAAAAGAAAGTAACCCAATAATTATTTCTTTGTGTTCTGTTGAACAGAATGACATTTTTAAGAATGTTGGAGAAAAAAACACTCAAAAACTGACATAATAATAAGTCAGTACATTGACATATTTACATAGTAAATAGACTTACATAGTATTTTTGTTCCTATAAATATTTTAGAGAATTTCTTTTTTAACATTCTTCTGGATATTTAGTTTTGTGTTCAACAGAAGAAAGTAATTCATTAAAGGGCACCTATGATGAAAATCATCTTTTGTAAGCTGTTTGGACAGAACTGTGTGCCTGTATTGTGTGTCATCAGTCATATTGGGGTGACAGAAACACAAAAAGTCTCTTTTTTAAATGTCCTGACATAAAATAGGATCCACATTACTCCCATAGGAGTGCGGTTTCCCCGCCCACCGAATGGATTGGCTGCCACGTATTAACATTCGTAGTAATGTGTATAATCATACCAACAAGACAGGACGTGCGCAAAGCAACTGGGATTAAAAGATCTGTTCAGCTCTCTGTGATCATCAATCATCATCAAATGTGAATGAGTTTTACAAGTTTAAAACGTTTTTAAAACAATGCATGTTTGTAATAAATTACAGCAATGTTATCGTCTTTACTTCACCACCACAGCCGCATGTCAGTTCAATTATAAAAGAAGATGCTTTAGTCCCGGTTTGTGGACGTTAAATCAGGTTTATTTTGTACATTAACATAACGGATATCCATACAGCAGTGAATATTAGCGTGTATCCTGTCACATTTGCCAGGCAAAAGCGCTGTGTGTGTGTCTGTGTGTGCTTGACCTTTGTAATGACACTGTTTTTGACTCATCATTGCAGAATTAACTCCAGAACATATACATGAAATAATCATTGGGAAGGTACTGAGGGTAGTATTTCTCACAAACGTTACGTGAGATCTGATTTCTTCATGTCTGTCACTGTGCTGTTTATCTGACACAGCCGAGGCGGAGATTGAGGCATACTCTGACAGACACGTGGGAACGGTGGGCGGGGAGATCTAGCATTAAAGCCTCAGGCAACATAAACAGTTACATTGTGTCCAGAGCAGAAAATCCAATATTGTGAAAGGTGTAATAAATAATCTGATGGGTGTTTTGAGCTGAAATTTACAGACACATTCTGGAGACACAAAAAACTTATCTTAAATCTTGAAAAAGGGGTAAAATAGGTGCCCTTTAAAGTTTAGAACCACTTGAGTGTGATTAAATGGTGAGAAAGTGTTCATTTTTAGGTGAACTGTCTCTGTAAGGCTGACTAAAAACAGACATTCACATTCTTTGTTCATCACTTTGTAGAGAGTTAAAAAGCTAAATAAGTTTTTAGTAACAATAAAAAACACTTTCCCGACATTTAATCTCACTCATGTGGTTCTAAACTTTATTGAATTACTTTTAAAAATGCTATGAAAATCAATGGCTTTTGAGTGTGTCCCCCCCAACATTCTTAAGTATACACTTATTTCTGTTTAACAGAACAGAAAGAAATCATTTTTGGGTGAACTGTCTCTTTAATTAATATTTGAATGCTAATTATTCTTTAAATATCCCTTTCCTCTTCTGTAAAAACATAGAACTATTATCTATAACACGTTTGTTTTAGTTTGCATTAAAGGAAATAGCAATGAAATATATTTATATATATATTTTTCTTTATATACATATTTCTTGTAGTTTCTGACAATTAAACTTCTGTTTTTGTGAAACCCAGACATGTTATAAAAATTTTTCTTGCCGTTTCTGATAATTAATTATTATGACTTCTGTTTTTGTAAAACCCATATATGTAAAAAAAAGAAAAGAAAAAAAAAAAGCTAAAATAATGTTCATAAATATTTCAGGGGGAAAAAAGTGTAAGTATTTCTACATACATGTCATGGAATTATATGAAATTTTACCAGTTTATTTTTTTAAAGAAAAATTAAAAGCAAAAAAAAAAGAAAAGAAAAGATATGCCTTTATGTCATGGACAAAATCTTAAATATACAAACTCTATTAAACAGACATCTTTGTAGTTTAGACATGAACAGAGCTGGGCGTTCAGATGGAGGACCCAGCGCTCGAGATGATTGCTGGTGTTTTTCTGCTGGTCTGAGGTCTTCCTCACAGAACAGAGGTTGTATTGTCAGGAACTGTGACTCTTAAGAGAACGAGAGGACAGGAATGAGCGGATAGCGCGTAATGGAGTGTCCTGTTTTTTTTCTCTTCCGCCAGCATCCATCTCCTGAGCCAGATAAATGAGCTCCAGACACTTAGGAATTTGAGGAATCTTATCTGGTGCCAAAACTAGTTAAGGGAATATTTTATTAGTGCCTCATAAAAAATCTGATTCATATCCATGTTCAAGTTTAAAGCGTTTTGTAAAGTACATAGATGTTTAGAAAGCAGTAATAATAGTTGCTGTCTGTTATGTCAATTTCAGAAATTCACTTAATTATTCAATTTTTTTAAATTGTTTCTAAAATAAGTCCTTAATGCTCATCAAGACTACATTTGTTTGATTAAAATACAGTATTAACTGTGATATTTGTGCGTTATATTTACAAAATACTCAACATTTTCTACTGTTGTCACATGATCTTTCAGGAATCATTTTTTTAAAAATATTTTTAAGACCTTTTTTTATTATCAGTGCTTTTATTAATATTTTCAGAATATTTGAATGAATAGTGAGAATTTTGTTCATATATATAGACTATGGTACGCTTCTTTGGGGCTTCTCCACACTGTAACTCTCCCGGCTGTGGGAAAGACAGTTGTAATGTGAAGCGGACACTGACAAAGGAAGTGTGGATCCAAACGCAGGTTTATTAAACAGAGATGGTCAGGCAAGCAATGGTCAACACAGGGTCAAACAGATGTACACAGGAAATCCAGAGTCGTATTCATAAACAGGCGGATGGTCAAAAAGGCAGGCAGCAGACAACGTAAAAACAAACAAAACAAAGCAAGGTTCAAACACGGAAGGCAAGGCAAGGAAAACCCATTGTAATGTTCACAAAGACAGATAAACAAGACTCACCAGAGAAGTGTGTGTGAGTGCTCTCTTTATAGTCCATGTAATCAGTTATGAACAGTTTCAGCTGTCTTTGTGTGTGTGTGTGTGTCATCACCGGAACTCGGAACAGGTGTGTGTGTGAGCGGTGCGTGACTGGAACTTGTAGTCCAAATGGCGGATTTGTAGTCTGTTAGTGAACTGTGTGTTTACCAGCGATCTGCCAGGATTAAATCGCTGCTGATTGTGACAACAGTGAAGGTGGACTCATCAGAGATCAAAACATGTTTTAGATGAAATAATTATAGATTAAATAATATATTTAAGAATATTTTGATAAATAGGGACATAAAAGTCACTAACATAACAGACATCTGACATAACAGCGTTTTGTTCATGTATATACACACTATATATAGGTTGCACAATGAAACTATCATGTAGCAGTCTGGGTGGTACACTTCATTGGGGTTTTCCCGGATGTGGGAAAGACAGCGACGTCATCAGAGAACAATACATGTTTTACATTGTCCACAGCCCAAGATTTTCACTGCTGAAACCATTGAAACCGATGTTTGGCATTGGCACGAATGACCAAAGGTTTGGCTATAGCAGCCTGGCCATGTATATTGACTCAACGAACAGTTTTGATGGAAACAGGAGAGTTTAGGTGCACATTTAATAATAATAATAACAAATAATATGGTAGTCGGGTGAACGATGTAAGGATTCACGTGCAGCTTTATTTAAAAGAGAATAGTCAGGCAGGCAACGATCAAACAAACAGTAGCATGAAGGCAATCCAGAAGCTTAGTCAATTCACAGACAATAAGGTCGGTACAGACGGAAATAACATAAACGAGGAAACAAGGCTAGGGTCAAGAAACACGGAAAGACTAGACACAGAGAACTCTTCATAATGCTACAGGTTAACAAGACTCAGCAATGTGTGTGAGAATGTGAGATGTTTAAATAGTCCATGTAATCAGTCTTTGATTAGCTACCAGCTGTGTGTGTGTATTCATCTTAGATCCGGAAACAGGTGTGTGTGTGAGATGTATGACGGGATATGTAGTTCATAAATTGACAGAATTGTAGTCCAGAATTGTAGTGATGGTGCATGTTCACCGGGCATCTGCAAGCCTGGATCTCTGTTGATTGTGACAAATTGTGTGTGAGTACTGTAAGAATTCATGACAACAAATGTTTTTTTCTACTTAAAATAAATTAATCTTGTTTTGAATTGTCATTTTTTACGTTTTTAATTTAACTTGATGTTTTAAGTTGGTTTAATATAATGTAAGTTGAAATTACTTGTAAATATATACTCCAGTGAATGAATATGTATATATAATTATCATTTTATTACAACTTTTGAAGGATTGGATACACTTATCAATCATATTTGA
This sequence comes from Danio kyathit, assembly GCA_903798195.1. Lineage (NCBI taxonomy): Eukaryota > Metazoa > Chordata > Actinopteri > Cypriniformes > Danionidae > Danio > Danio kyathit. The sequence continues at coordinate 58,611,522 of LR812519.1, forward strand.
CATGAAGAAGTTTTTTCTTAGCGCTCAAATTCACACATGGTTAAATTCAAAACTGTTGGTTATAGCAGTTGCAGACGCTGACAGTGTTGTGGTCATATTTCAGGACAGACTCCTGTAACGGTGACGGCACATTGATTCTCTAACTAACGAATGATGGATTGCAGTTACACGCAGGTCAACTGGTTCCTTATTAAAGCTCATGAGCTGTTGTTGTTATTGAAAGTAGTTGCTTAGTCACTGTTCAATAGCATTTCCAGATCGAAGTGACCATGAATTTGCTTTACAGAAACAATCTCACACCTGTTCTTCACATTTTAAGAATGTGTATGGAAATCACAAAGACTATTAGCACTAAATGTAATTAATCTTTGCATATATTTGTCCTCTTTACCTTAGGTCAGCAAGCCATTTTGCTGTTTAATGAAGGTAAATGGCTTTCTTGATTAATGTGTAATGAATGGTGCTAACGCTACGCTAGTCAGGGATGTAAACGTTCACCTGTATATGTTCTACATAAGCAGTTAGAGCTTCATACTGCCTTCATAATACTCATATTTACAACATAACTCTACTTTAACAACACTACAGTGATGTATTTACTAAGTAGTGAGAGATTTTCCTGAGTCCTGACTTCGGAGGTGTGTGAATTAGCACAAGCTAATTGGTATTGATCATAAGGGCTAAATGCTAACTGTACAGTTTAGTTTAATGCCTGTCTTAGCACTGTTGATAAAGAACAGCAGGCTAGCTTGAAAATACCTCTCATTTATCTGGTTTGTAAGGCAAAAAGCTTGTGCAAACTATATTTCCCTCCTTATTTTGTTGCCCTTTTTTACGTTGCATTATTGTTATTATGTTGCTGCTTCCTGTTATTGCCAGGAAATATGTAAAAAAAAAGTATTATTTTGAATAGTATCAATTTCCTAATAGTTTACTGTCACATTAGCACTAAAAAAAGATTCCTGTTTTTTATGTTGGAAATACATAAAAAAAAGTTACATTTATACTTTTATCAACTTCCTAAAGGTTTACTTAACGTTAGCACTAAAAAAGCTTCCTGTCATTGTCCAGAAATGTAAACAAATATCAAATAAATATCAAATTTAAAATAGTTAAATAGTTTCATTAGCACAACAAATAAAAAATACTTCATCTAAACTGACTTTATGTCATAATGTAAGCATCCAATGTAAACTAGAACTTGAGTTTAGTGACATTTTCAAAACGGCTTCCTCCCCATTATGGCTCTGATTGACAGTGCTGTGTGCTGGTGTTTTTTTTATCATTCAAATTTAAATGTTAGAATGTTCTAAACGAATAGCGCATAGGGGAGATAACTGGGAATAGAACACAGCCAGGAACTATGCTTCTAACTACAGCTCTAGAGGTGTAGTTGCCAGCGTAAAAGTTTGCGATGTCGTTTGCGAATGTTCATTGGAATGACAGATTTGGAAAACGCCAAATCAACGAACTGTGTTTGCAATGACGGAAATGCACCTCAGGTTGACTGAAGTGTATATTGCGCCCTCTGGTGGATCTCTGGTAGATTTGCAAATACAAAAACTAGCAGACGTACCTCCGGTTACGTAGTCCCTATAAATGTAGACCTGGGTACGTAATTGCAATGAGCCTGGGTTGCAACAGAGTTGCCTTAAAGGGACTTTGGTAAATGTGTGTCCGCAGAAGCTAAATGTTATTGATCATAAGGACTAAATGCTAACTGTACAGTTTAGTTTAAATGCTTGTCTTAGCACTGTTGATAAAGAACAGCAAGCTAGCTTGAAAATAGCTCTCATTTATCTGGTTTGTAAGGCAAAAAAAAAAAGCTTCCTGTCATGGTCAAGAAATGTAAACAAATATCAAATAAATGTCAAATTTAGCAACCTGCTCCTTTAATTAGTTTCATTAGCACAACAAAAAATACTACATCCAAACTCAGTGTATATCATAATATGAGCATCCAATGTAAACTAGAGCTTGAGTTTAGTGACATTTTCAAAATGGCTTCCTCCTTGAGAGCCATTACGGCTCTGATTGACAGTGCTGTGTGCTGGTGGCTCGACTTATCATTCAACACTGTGGGGGGAAATGCAACTGCTGCTATTACCGATCCAGTCAACTGAGAGCATAACAAAATACCCCTCAATGAATTACCCTGTCACTCTTGAGCGCTGAAGCGACCGTACACACTTTTGTTTTGCACAAGTGGTCTTATTATACACATGTGTGTAAGGAAAAGATCTAAAATCGGTTTAATCAGTCATAAGTGGGTATAAATCAAAACCTTTTCTCTCCACCGAGACAATTTTGTTAGTTAGTGCAAGACTCTTATTGTCTCATCTCAACAGCTGAGGGCTTTCAAAACAACAAGAACGCTTGTTTGTTAGCGCGTGTATGTGTCGTATATTTTGCATAAAAAGGAAATTTAAACCTATTAGGAGGTGCTATTCAATTTACATGTGTGCATAAGTATTGTGGTAGGATTGGATTAGAGCTTTTGCTGCGAGCAGGAATCACAGTTCACAGCTCGGCTCCTTATTACCGCTGCAGCAGGGGAGTATGATGACAGAAATAGTGCACTGAGGAGACATTGCAGGAGCACACACACACACACACACACACACACACACACACACTGGCTGGTATGGACAGGACATGAATGGAAATATGAGGCAAACAGTGATCAGGGCAAAAGTGACAATAGCTATGTTTCCCTCCAAAGATTTGAATTAAATTTGCGCAAAACTGTAATATCGCGAGGCGACGCAGTGGCGCAGTAGGTAGTGCTGTCGCCTTACAGCAAAAAGGTCGCTGGTTCCAGCCTCGGCTGGGTCAGTTGGCATTTCTGTGCGGAGTTTGCATGTTCTCCCAGTGTTCGCGTGGGTTTCCTCCAGGTGCTCCGGTTTCCCCCACAAGTCCAAAAATAAGCGATACAGGTGAATTGGGTAAGCTAAAATTGTCCGTAGTGTATTTGTGTGAATGAGTGTGTGTGGATTTTTCCTAGAGATGGGTTGCGTCTGGAAGGGCATCTGCTGCGTAAAAACGTGCTGGATAAGTTTAAGATAAGATTAATAAAGGGACTAAGCCGAAAAGAAAATGAATGAATGAATGATGTAATATCGCATAAACAATTTGCGAATTAAGCACAGCTTCCATCCAATGGGCCAATGAGAACAAAATCGTCACTTTCTGATAAAATGGCGCCAAATATTCAATAGAAAGATTGAGTTTACTGTGGTATGAGAGGCCAATGTGGGCCTTTTTTCTTATATAATATATCACTTGCTCCTCAGAAGACGAAATGCAATGTACGCACACAAACACTATAGAAAACACAAGACGTGTCACTCGTATAGTTTCTAATAGGGAAAAGTGTATTGGTCAACATGGCGAATGAAACCCCGCCTACTAGTACAGGAACCAATCAGCGATCACTATAAACTGATTTCCAGAGGAGGGGCTGGGACCAGATGCCAGTTTCTGCAGATTTTGTGTGATTGGAGCGTTTAGAAATGAAACTAAAGAGACAGTTGTTGCTTAATTTTATTGATGATTCCTAATATGAAATGTAATCATAAGCGAGTGAAATGACTTGCCTTAAAGGCTTTAGATTCACAGTGGCTTTTGGAGGCGTGAGATGCTCTTTGGTAGCGCAGACGCTGAAGACAGTTCTGGAGGTAATAAAACTGAACCACTTTGATGACAGATGACTAAAAAAGCATTTCAGATGATTTACAATGTGGTCGGTACGCTGGTTTGGCCATTAATACCGGCCCATCGCACCCATTTTTATCATCACATGATCTCTTATTACAAAATCCAATGACTTTTTTGATGCGCATGCTGGAATTTATAGGGTAAATTGAAAGACTATAGATTACACAAGACATTCGTATAGTTTTGAATGGGGAAAAGTGTGATGGTCAGTATGACGAATGAAGCCCCGCCTTCTTGTACAGGAGCCAATCATCGATTGCTATAGACTGATGTTTTTCCGGGGGAAGGGCTCAGACCAGACGTGTGCTTTTGCGACAGTTTCTGTGGTCAACAAATGCACTGGAATCTCAGCGAATACTTGCTCCACAGACATAAGAAATATATACATGTAAAGCTCGAAATTTCTACTTTAAAATGACAATTTTTTTTTGGTTTTGTAATTTGTATGAAATGAACGTGAGGTACAGTTTATCCCATCATATGACAACAACTACTCAAACGCCAACAACCTTGTAAACAAAGAATCGCTTTCATTTCTGGTAGGAAATTTGCCTTCAAGACCAAATTGTGAATTACTTCAGAAGAGCAGCGCGATCAGACTAAGCATTGTCCAGAGGATGATCAAATGTAAAACGGCCATAAATGAGGTTGGTGACGTGATCTCATTCCATTTGAGTACGCATTAGCTAGGTCAACCTAAAAAGAATGCTGATTATGTTTGATTCGAACATTTAGAAATAAAACTTATGAGACAGTTGTTGTTTAATTTAATTGGTGGATCCAAATATGTAATGTAATTGTATTGCTTGTAATCGCTTGGCAAACAGTTTTGGAGAATTTGATGTTTCCCATTCATACAAAATGCCCAAGAGGTGATTTTAAAAATGGCCACCGAGTGAAATAATGAACACAGGCTCATTGTGGATGTGTACCCCTGTTTACATTTATGGAGAGCGCGAATTATGTATCCAGAGGTACGTCTGGCTATTTCGTAAGTGAAAGTGAATGATATGGGGTGGTATGATGCCGCCGCCGACTTCTGCTTCTTTTAGTGGACTTGGAATACGGAGCAAAGTTGAATGCAACGATAGAGTTTGAGTCAAACGAAGAACGATTCCAGAAACCTGGTAAAACAAAAGCAAAAAATTAAAATGAACAACAGGCTAAAAATACGGTGAAATCTTGTGGCGGTGACGGCTTTTTTTTTTTAGACTGCTTTTGAAAACACTATCGGTTGGGTTTAGGGAAAAGAGTGGGTGCGTCGGTTAGTCAGTCGGTTGACATCAAGCTGACCTGCTCGGTTGAAGTGTATATTGCGCCCTCTGGTGGATTTACGCGACAAGAGGACGAGAGAAATTTGAGATCATAAAAAGCGTACACAGCGGCCTCTGGCAGATTTGCAAAAAACAAAAACTGCCAGAAGACATACCTCCGGTTACATATTTCACGCTCCCTAGAAATGTAGACCTGGGTACGTATCTGAAATGAGCCTGGGTTGCAGCAGACTTCCCTTAAAGGGACTTTGGTAAATGTGTTTCCATTGGAGTTTATGCAATGATTTCTTATCAGATAAAAAGTTTATCCTACTCAGTTGTGCACATACGATTTTCAAAATTTCTTTGCATCTTGGTGTTTGGTATGAAGCAGAATTTAAAAATGCAATATTATAAAATGTGCATAAAAATAGATGGATGGAAACCTATCTAGTGACTGCAGAGGGACAGATGAAGACGAGGCCAGAGAGAGATAGTGGCCAAGAGAAGTGTAAGTAGTGGATGAGGTGCTTATAGGTAATAGAGAGACATGTTTGAGGCTGAAACCCAGAGAAGTGGACTCACCTCTGCTTCTTGGCATCTATCTCTGCTCTTTTTGGCATCTCCTTCTGTTTCTCCCCTCCCCCCCCCCGCACTGATATTCCTGTTTCCATACCAACACTGCTCTCGCTTCAGGACCTGCTGGACGATGCACACTACAAACAAACACAGTGCATTCCTGTCCATATAATGCCTGTAATCTATATAGTTTCAATGTTTTTTTTATATATACTGTATGACACTAGACTGATGTCAAGGAGCATTGCATCAGTTTGCTTTTTCACTTCAGAACAATTTCTGTGACAATATATCGCACAACAAAAATTCCTTATCGTGACAGGCCTACCTGTCATTATCAGAAGATGTAATGTTATTTACTTTATTTTGTAGCATTTTTTGTAGCACTGCAAGCACTCTCTAGCTTTGTGAGCAAACGAAAAATGGGCTTTATTTAATTTAGCCATTTTTCAATTTCAGCAAGGACTAAGTACATTTATTATGTTATAAAAGGGTTTTATTTAAAATAAATGATCTCATGAACTTTCAGTCATCAGAGATATTTGAAACAAAAAAAATGAATCACAGATCCCAAATATATTAAGCAACACAACTGTTTACAACATTAATAATAATGATAATAATTAAAAATAATATTAAATGATTATAAAAAAAAATAAAATAATAATAATAATAATAATAATAATTATTATTATTATTATTATTATTAATATTATTAAAAAAGAAGAAAATTAAGAAGAATCTCTTGGGCAGAAAATCTGAATATTTGAATGATTTTTTAAGGGTCACGTAAGCTGAAAATTCTAATTTAAAATATATTAAAAAATATCGCAACATTACAATTTTTATCTTTTGTTTTTAAAATACCTTGGTTGATATCAAAAGCTCCTTTCAAAACATAAAACATCATCCAAACTTAGATAAATAACAGAAGTGTACACTTAAGTAATTCATGTAACATGGAAACTTACACACCACACAACTAAATTCATCCCGGAAGTGTACACTACACTAGTAGGCTAAATATACTGTGGACATAGATCACATTTCTCTACTAAGCTTAACCTTGAAACTTATACTACTCTACTAACAGATAACATTTAAGTGTGCTTCATGCTACTAAATGTTATGCTACAAAATTGTAATTGTAAGAAATGTAATTACTTGACTTAATATTACATTTAATAGCTATAACACATAATAGAAATGAAACTATATCTTTAAATTTAAGTCAGAAAAGACATTTTAGCTATAATAATACTTAGGAAAGGTTAAACATTATAGGCATTGATTTTATATGCCACATTTCAAATTAATCACACATTTCAAGGCCATGCAAGTTTATCCATACAACACATTTCATAAACAATGGTAATTCAGAGTGCTTTATATAGACAGGAATGAAAGAAACATAAAATACAAGTATAAGAAAATAAAAACAAAGAATAAAAAGAATTTAAAACATATTAAAATGTGTTAAAAAGGAATGTAAAAGAAAAGAAAGACATAATAGTGTGATCTGTCGGATGGAAGCTGATTCCAATTCATAAATATATGGTCATTATTTTTTTAGTTCATTGTTTCTATCACAAGCTCATTGTGAAAACGTACCCCCGTACACATCTCTGGAGAGCACAAATTATGTAGCCAGAGCTACGTATGTCTGCATTTCATATTTAAAACGAACGCTACAGGGGGCTTTGACGCCATCGATGGCTTCTGTTTCTTTTTTGCGCTAACAGCTTACCTCAGTGTGGACAGCTTTTCCGCTGTTACCAGTTTGTCCAGTGGCTCACGACGTACGTAAGCGAACTTAAGATGCTAAGCAGAGTTGACTGCGACCCGCGAGTTCCAGAAAGCGGGATTGCTTTTGAAAACACTATCAGTTGGGTTTAGGGAAGTGGGGAATCGGGTCAATTGGTGCTTTCAAAAACACTATCAGTTGGTTTTAGGGAAGTGTGTGATTGGGTCAATCAGTGCTTTTGAAAACACTATCGATTGGATTTAGGGAAAGGGGTGATCGGGTCAATCAGTGCTTTCGAAAACACTATCCATTGAGTTTAGGGAAAGGGGTGATCGGGTCAATCAGTGCTTTCGAAAACACTGTCGGTTGGGTTTAGGGAAGTGGGTGATTGGCTCAATCTGTGCTTTCAAAAACACTATCGGTTGGGTTTAGGGAAGTGGGTGATTTTTGGTAGGGTGAAAACAATGTCGTTGGCTTTAGGGAAGCGGGTGATCGGGTCAATCGGTAAATTCGAAAACACTGTTGGTTGGGTTTAGGGAAGTGGGTGATTGGGTCAATCGTTGCTTTGGAAAAACACTATTGGTTGGGTTTAGGGAAGTGGGTGATTGGGTCAATCGGTGCTTTCGAAAACACTATCAGTTGGGTTTAGGGAAGTGGGTGATTTTTGGTAGTGCGAAAACACTAGCGGTTGGGTTTAGGGAAGCGGGTGATCGGGTCAATCAGTAATTTCGGAAAACACTGTCGGTTGGGTTTAGGGAAGTGGGTGATCGGGTCAATCGGTGCTTTAGGAAACACTATTGGTTGGGTTTAGGTAAGGGGGTGGGTGGGGGAATCGATCGGTTGGTCAGTCAGTCAGTTAGTCAGGTATTCCATCAGTCAACAGCGGCCTCTGGTGGATTTACATGAGAACATCAGGCATGAATGGTCCTCGTGAGAGAAATTTGAGATCTGAAAAAGCATAAACAGCACCCTTTGCAAAAAAACATAGTTCCTGGGACGTATTTCGCGATCTTCAGAAATGTATACAGGGGTATGTATCAATAATGAGCCTTGGTTTCTTAGGCATGTGCAAATGTAACCTTTTTTAGATGAAAATGATCAAATTATTATGCAAAATATCTGAACACACGCACATAGCAAGTCCCTAGAAAAGAATCAGCGAGCTGAACACACAATCGGGCTGTAGTCTGGATGAGCAGCAGGGAGTGTATGAGGACAGAGGGAGGGGAAAAATCTACCGCTGCTTCCCTGAGAAGAACACTTCACTGGAATTAGCTTCAGCTCAGATTGGGAAAGCAGACTGAAAACAGTGGGGACAAAACTGCTACAGGCGCCTATTGTTGTCTTTCACAACACGTGCGTATGTGTGGCTTCACGTTCAATCTGTTGCTCTGTTACAACAGGAAAGTTGTCTCCATAGTGTACCCACTGACTCCATACTACACCACAATTAGACATAGTCCAGAATGTTGTTTTTAATGGAATCAGTTGTAAACAGTGCATACAGAAAGTATTCATAGCGCTTCACTTTTTCCACATTTTTTTTTTGTTACAGCCTTATTCCAAAATAGATTCAATTAATTTATTTCCTCAAAATTCTACACACAATACCCCATAATGACAATGTGAAATGAAGCCGTGAAGCACTAAATTGAGCTCAGGTACATTCTGTTTCCACTGATCATTCTTAAGATGTTTCAGCAGCTTAATTGGAGTTCACCTGTGGTAAAATCAGTTGATTGGACATGATTTGAAAAGGCATACACCTGTCTATATAATGTCCCAGTGTTGACAATGCATGTCAAAGCACAAACCAAGCATGAAGACAAAGGAATTGTCTGTAGACCTCCGAGACAGGATTGTCTTGAGGCACAAGGCTGGGGAAGGTTACAGAAAAGTGTCTGCTACTCTGAAAGTTCCAATGAGCACAGTGGCCTCCATCATCCGTAAGTGGAAGATGTTTGGAACCAGGGAGGTGATCAATAATCCGATGGTCACTCTGTCTGAGCTCCAGCGTTCTTCTGTGGAGAGAGGAGAACCTTACAGAAGGACTATCATCTGTGCAGCAATCCACCAATCAGGCCTGTATGGTAGAGTGGCCAGACGGAAGCCACAAGGCATGCCAAAAGGCATCTAAAGGACTCTCAAACCATAAGAAACAAAATTTTCTGGTCTGATGAGACTGAAATTGAACTCTTTGGAGTGAATCCCAGGCGTTACGTTTGAAGAAAACCCGGCACCTCTCATCACCAGGCTAATACCGTCCCTAAAGTGAAGCATGTTGGTGGCAGCATCATGCTGTGGGGATGTTTTCAGCAGCAGGAACTGGAAGACTAGTCAGGATAGAGGGAAAGATGAATGCAGCAATGTACAGAGACATCCCGAATGAAAACCTTCTTCAGGGTGCTTTTGACCTCAGACTGGTGCGACGGTTTATCTTCCAGCAGGACAATGACCCAAAGCACACCACCAAAATATCAATGGAGTGGCTTCACAAAAACTCGGTGAATGTCCTTAAGTGGCCCAGCCAGAGCCCAGACCTAAATCCTATTGAACATCTTTGGAGAGATCTGAAAATGACTGTACACCGTCATTTCCCATCCAACCTGATAGAGCTTGAGAGGTGCAAAGAGGAATGGGCAAAAATTCCTAAAGACAGGTCTGCCAAGCTTGTGGCATCATATTCAAAAAGACTTTAGTCTGTAATTGCTGCCAAAGGTGCATCAACAAAGTATTGAGCAAAGGCTGTAAATACTTCTGTACATGTGATGTTTCACATTTTTTATTTTTAATAAATTTGCAACAATTTAAAAAAATCTTTTTTCACATTGTCATTATGGGGTATTGTGTGTAGAATTGTGAGGAAATAAATAAATTGAATCCATTTTGGAATAAGGCTGTAACATAAAAAAAGTGTGGAAAATGTGAAGTGCTATGAATACTTTCTGGATGCACTGTAGGTGTTTACCCTTGATTTTAAGGTGTCCTTGTTACAGTGTAACTATTCACTGAACTACTGAGGAACATTGACTACTGAGTAATTGTCTGATGTTTAAACTTAGCCTATAGCAACATGCTAACATCCAACATTCTGAACAGAACAGAAAAGTTTGGTGCGTCTCAGGAATAGGTTTTATAAAGGTAGTGTAGCGCAAGGTTCACAATACGCAATATTATGAACATGATGTAATAACAGACCCATCAGAAATAGGAAAAAAATATGTTATGATAAGATACATCATATAGCTTAGGATATCTGGACAAAGCCACAACGAGCACCATAATATAGCTGTAAATAAAACAGTCATGCTAACTTTGTCTATAAACAGAAGCACGCAACAGTTGTCCCTCCTCCGAGTTCTTCTGATTGGTCCACTGCCGTGGAACTGACAGTAATGAGCTGCACTGCATGTGAAAGTTTAAGATTTTTCAACTTGACACAGCGTCTAAAAAATGGTTCGTTCACATGCAACACTTCAAAAGACGCGTGTGTTATGTTCACACATATCCATCCAGCGCATTTACATTGAAAAACAATAGAAAAGTAGCACATTAGAAAGGAAAAGAGCATTCTGTGTATACCCTATTTGTATGACATGCTGTCTATTTAACATTGGCCAGAAGTAGTTTCCTTTAGAGAGTAGACATTGAGGTAGCTTGCTAGGTTTTGGTACGGAGCCAGCATGTGTGTGTTTTTCCTGTTTTATGGTTGCTGCAGCCATCTTTCTTACATTCACACTAAATCCCACTGATGCCCCTGATCATCTCACGGGCTTCTCACTAAGATAAAGAAGGAGAAATGGCCAAGACAAAGAAAGGCCAGAGGAGAGAGAGAAAGAAAGATAGTGAAGGAGAAAGAGAGGGGGAAAGTCGGTCAGACCCCCTCCTCGGCAGGACAGGAATGCAGGGAGTCTGGTGAAGGAATGTGGAATGGGTCTCAAGGGGAGGGGGTATAGTCTAGATGTAAACACTGAGTGTGTGTGTCGCTCTGAGTGTGTGTGTGCACAGTGTAATGGGTTTGAGTGCATTATGAGGCTGTGTTATATGTGTCCTGTGTGCGCGTGTTGGTGTATTTTGAGAAAAGGGGGCTCTTTAGGTAGGCCAGCTGTAAGAAACGGCTCCCCGTCTCTGATGACAGCTTTGGGCCAATGAGGTGATTTTATCATGCATGGAAAAGTACCAGCCCCACTTAAACATTGCACTGATCCGAGACCAGCTTTCCAAACTCAGTTACACCAATTTTCCGAGATATTTCCAAACCTTTGCACTTCCGCCTTGAGCTTGACGCTTTAGTATTCAGCAACCATTGGTAAGACGTGCCACTATGTACATTTTTGTACAACTCCAGTTGAAATGAACACTGGTGATGGTGAAACTCAAACACATTTTATTCCTGTTCTATAGAGGCCCTAAAGAGACAGTGATGGAAGAAACACATATTTGAATGCTTTTGAATTCTGCTCAACCCAGGCTCATTCTGAAAATGTACCGCTATATACATTTCTGGAGAGTGCCAAATACGTCCCAGGAGGTACGTTATATTGCAGTTTTTGTTTTCGCGAATCCACCAGAGGCCGCTGTGTATGCTTTTTGAGATCTTAAATTTCTTTCGCAAGTGCCATTCACGCCTGCTGTTCTCACGCAAATCCACCAGAGGCCGCTGTCGCCTGATTGAGTGACTGACTGACTGACTGACTGATCGACTGACCCACCCTCCTCCTTCCCTAAACCCAACCGATAGTTTTTTCAAAAGCAATCCAGAAAAAGAAAAGCCCTCGCCTGATTTTTACCACATTTTCAGATTTTACCACATTCTTACCTTGTGATTTACTTGTTTATTTAATTTTTTGGCTTTTGTTTTTGTCTTACCCCTTGCGGATGCCCCTTGGGCGACGTCTAAGGACAATAAGATGTTCCACAAATGGTTATAAATTTACTTTTGTGCCTGAAGCAATTTGATTATGTAATAAATGTAGTTAATCGATGGATTATTATTATTAGTTATTATTATTTATTATTGTTATTGAATTTTTTTATTATTATTTTTAACCCCCAGTTTTTTTTTTTGTGTACTTGATGTTAAGTGTTGGTGTTTATTTTGTTAAGTGTGTCATTCTTGTTATATGTAAAGCACCACCATGTCAGAATAAATTGTCCCAAGGGGATTAATAAAAGTTTTAAACTAAACTAAAACTCACCCGCTTTCTGGAACCAATCTTCACCGGACTCGAAACACGCCGTCGTTGTCAACTCCTCTCTGCATCTCAAGTCCACCGACGTACATGTCGAGCTACTGGACTAAAACAGCGAGGTAAATGGTCAGCTGGTAAGCGCGAAAAGGAATGCTGTCATACCGTCCCGTAGTGTTCGTTTTGAAGACAAAATGCAGCCATACGTACTTCTGGCTACATAATACACAATCTCCAGATATGTATGTACAGCTACATTTCAGAATAAGCCTGTGTTTAAAAAATTGTTTGTATAAGTAAAATTGGAGTTAGATTTTTTTTATTGCAGTTTAAACTTGCTTACATTGCAATATTTTTATGAAAGAATGCAAAGTTTAAGTGGAATACAAAACCTTTGCCACTGTAAAAAGTGATTAGCTGACTTTATTTTGAAAAAAGTTGGTTTTAATAGTTGACTTTACTTTAAAAATTAAGTAAACCTGTTGCATTTCTTTGTTATTCTGAATGAAAGTCTCTTCACATCCTGAGAGCAATAAGCAAATTAAGTAGTCAAAAAGTATTTGTATTTTAATATTCTGTGGAAGTTGTAGGACCGCGAGAGAAACTTGAGATCTCAAAAAGCGTACACACAGAGGCCTCTAGTGGATTTACAAGAGAAGAGCAGGCATGAATGGCACTCGCGAGAGAAATTTGAGATCTCAAAAAGCGTACACAGTGGCCTCTAGTGGATTTACAAGAGAAGAGCAGGCATGAATGGCACTCATGAGAGAAATGTGAGATCTCAAAAAGCGTACACAGCGGCCTCTGGTGGATTTACAAGAGAAGAGCAGGCAGGAATGGCACTCGCGAGAGAAATCTGAGATCTCAAAACGCGCACACATCGGCCTCTGGTGGATTTGCGAAAACAAAAACTGCCGAAAAAACACACCTCCTGGGAAGTATTTTGCTCTGTCCAGGAATGCATATGGGGTACGTCATCAGAGTGAGCCTGGGTTGTGTTTTGATGTTGTTTAGTGCGTGTTTATGCTTTCAGACTTTGAATGACAATTTGCAGGGTATGCTTTCAGTGTTATCATGCTAACATTAGCATTTTCCAAGATCTCCAACTGCAACTTTAAGTCAATGAACTATATGCATATTTATACAAAAATGAAGTCAACTTAGAGTAACACCGTGGAAGTAATACAATTTCAATATGATTTTTGCAGAAATCTTACACTTTTTCCCCAATAAGGTTGGGTTGCGGTTAAAATATAGATATAGATACAATGCGTAAAACATAATGAGCAAAGTTTAATGTTAACACAACATTCCAAAGCTTGTTCACTCTGTCAGGATTTTAAACAGGCAGGCCATTTCGTCACTTGGCTTTGTAGCACATATATTCTCATTTAAAGTGACTTTCGGTACACTAATTGCCAGGACAGACCCTCTGGAACCACCCAGGGCAGAACATGGGGAAGTGTCACGCTCCAGGGAAGAGCGCTGACAGAATAAGGCTGAAAATCACAGCACTTCTCAGTTCCTGGGTCAACACCACTTGAGTTTGAGCTCGCAACTTCTGTGTTTACAGCTAAGAGCAATTGCCATCGCAGTTAGGCGTCTAAGGCCCAGTTTCACAAACCGGGCTTAGCTTAAGCCAGGACTAGACCTTGGTTAAATTAGGCTATTTAAGCCACATTTATAAAAACGGCCTTAGAAAAAATACATTACTGGTGTGCACCTGTAGACAAAAAATGACACTGACATATTTTAAGACATCTCACTGCAAGTTATTTTCAGTTGAGACAGCTCAAACATGCAATTTAATCCATGACTAGCCTTAAACCTTGTTTGTGAAACCGGGGGTAAATGTATTATTTAAGAAAAGAAGATATATTATTAGAGAATTATTATTTAAGGATGTGTTCGCTTTTTACCTTCTGCTGAACAAGGAGATATTTAGCGGAATGTCTTTGATTCTCTTGTACATATGTTGGAAAAAGCACTATATAAGCTGTCCATAAGATTTTGCACTATAGGCATACACTCAAACAATTCTATTTGATGCTGATTTAAGCTACTTATTTAAAACAAGCTGAATCAACACAATTCTTGAGTTTTTTGGGTGGACAACTTAATTGTTTTATGTTTAATGCACTTTAATTTGTAAAGTGGCGCAGTAGGTAGTGCTGTTGCCTCACAGCAAGAACGTCGCTGGGTCGCAGGTTCGAACCTCGGCTGGGCTGGGTCAGTTGGCGTTTCTGTGTGGAGTTTGCATGTTCTCCCTGCGTTCGCGTGGGTTTCCTGCGGGTGCTCCGGTTTCCCCCACAGTCCAAAGACATGCAGTACAGGTGAATTGGGTAAGCTAAATTGTTCGTAGTGTATGAGTGTGAATGTGTGTGTGGAAGTTCTCAGAGATGGGTTGCAGCTGGAAGGGCATCCGCTGCGTAAAATCGTGCTGGATAAGTTGGCGGTTCATTCCGCTGTGGCGACCCCACAAGGGACAAAGCCGACAAGAAAATGAATGAATGAATGAATGAATGAATGAATGAATGAATAATTGATTTGTGTTGGGACAACATGAAGGAACTGTGTGGAACCCTGCTTTGTTTACAGTGTCAGTATATCTTTATGTGAGGAAAAGAACAGCATGCAATGTCATGGATTTCAATCCTGAGATGACCAGATTCATGAGCGGAAGTGTTACATAAAGCTATTTTATATGGTCTTAAAATTTTTAACATAGAGTTATAGACTTTTAAAATGTGTATTAAAAGGGCAAGTATAGAAACCTGTCTAAATAATTCTGCAATAATTTTTGTTTTTTCTATTTTCGTCTTTTTTTGTATAAATATCTAAAATGGCTCAAAATAGATCAAAATACTTTCACTTGAAAAAAAACTGACTTAAGACCCAGAAAGCACAGCACGTCAACATTATGTCAGATTGACGTTGCACCCCAACGTCATTGGGACGTTTGGAAATGTAAATCGTGTTGACGTCAGAACACAACGTCAGGCCGACATCTATGTCCAACGTCCAACCTAAAATCAATCAAATATCAACGTCTAATGCAGCCCAGGCTCATTCTAAAAATGTACTGCTATATACATTTCGGGAGAGCACCAAATATGTTCCAGAGACCGCTGTGTACCCTTTTTCATATCTCAAATTTCTCTTGTGATTGCCTGCTGTTCTCACAAAAATCCACCAGAGGTTGCTGTCAACTGACTGTCAACTGACTGACTGACTGACTGACTGACTGACTGACTGACCGATCGACTCACCCACCCTCCCCCTTCCTTAAACCCAACCAATAGTGTTTTCAAAAGCACTGATTGACCGATTGACCTATACGTAATTCTGGTTACATAATTCTTGATCTGCAGAGATGTATATAGGGTTTTCAGAATGAGTCTGTGTTTGTCTAATGTTGTTACAGCTTGACGTTGTGTGGACGTTACCAATATGACGTCTATCAGACGATGGATTTTTGTTGTCATACATGACGAATTAATGTCAGTATTTGACGTCAATATGACGTTGGTTTAGGATGCTGGCTTCCAACACAACCTAAAATCACCCAAATATCAATGTCAGTTGATGTCGTTTTTGGTTCTCAATATAATGTTGTCCTTAGATGCTGGCTAGACATTGAATTTTGGTCACCTGACGTCATGACCTAAATCTAACCTAATATTATTGTCTTATGACATTGTGTGCCTGCTAGCCATGAGACGATAACCATTTTCAAGGTATACCACGGTTTGGAAAAGTCAAGGTTTTAAAACCGCCAAATTTTCTGCTATACTGTTCCTAAGGTATGTGTGTGATTTTTTATTTACGTTTTTTTAGGACAACAGTATCTCCAGCAGAAAAGATATCCTATATGTTTTAAATTGTAAAGAATCTGTGTTTTTGAAACAAATGTTTTTGTTTTTTACCCAGACATTTAAAAAAATAATATATTTCAGAGCAGTGATCACAATACCGTAATACCGTGATATTTTTATCCAAGGTTATCATAACGTCAGAATCTTATACCAGCCCATGCCTAGTGCCTGCTGGGGAATTGTTTACATGAAATATTTTTCAAACCTTTAAAATAAAATTATAGCATAAATGAACTATATGTGCACATTTATAAAAATGCAATGGGTTTACTTGCTAAAGTAAAGCCAACTTATCACTTTTTAAAAAGTGTTTTCACAATTTCAGAAACCTGCATTATGTAATTACAAAGACACTAATGATGTAATTTTCAAAAACTTGTACATTGGAACCAGTTTTGGAAATAACAGCCGAAAAAGTGTCAGTGGAGTTTTAATAAACTAAATTGTTTATTTTTTTACTTTAAATGAACTTACCCCACTGGTGCATATTTCCTCTTCTGCTTCTTATAATTTTTGAACAAATGATGATTTTTATTTTCTGTGTGAACTATTTCTTTCATATTATTGACGCCATAATCACACGAAAGCTTCCGTGACTTTACCTTGATCGAACGCTGTGTCTAGAATAAAGTGAAATAAAGCCAATTAATCGAGCCTTTGAATAAAGTGCTCCTTTAAATTGTAAAGTATTCATGTAACGCCGGTGGTCTACGCTGTTCATCTGCTGGTCTAGGGAGGAATAGAGCCTCAGGCAAGGTTGAGTCAAGGTGCTGGGCTTAATTCAGACGGCAAGAGGAAAACTATATGTGAAGGTTAGGGTGAAAGACCCAGCTCTATACTACTGCTACTATATTAGAACTAATGATTTTAATAAATAATGCTCATTTGTGCTTTGGGTGTTATACGAGCGATAAGAGGGCATTTGCAGCAACACTAAGTAGTTAAAAAGAGGGCAAAGAACTTTGTGTGTGTGTGTAAAGGAGAGAGAGAGTGTCTTGCCTGTGTGTGTGTCTCTCTCTATGTGTGTGTATGATATTTTTAGCTTGTTCCCTCTATATGAGGGTGAGCTGCTGGAACAGCATGCTTGTGTGTTTCGGAAATAAGCTCAAGTGCTAACAGCAAAACTTGAATGTACACACAGAGGCAAAAATCTTCCCCCTAAAAAGACTTTTGACCTCAATGGCACATTCAGCAGCACAACTGCATACCCAGAAAGGTGCTGAGTTTTCTTTTTAATTTGAATTCTTGTTTAAATAGTAGAACTGTGAACTTCTGCTGCTTTTAATGTGCTGTATTTATATATTTGATTCAAGCTTTTTCCTTCATTATAAAAAATAAACAATATATTCTGTTATTTGCATTTTAAAAAGTCTTATGTACCATCTTGCAATGGAGAAGATTCAGTACTCCGCCAAAGATTTAAATTTAATTTAAAATGAAGTCAGAATTATTAGCCACCCTTTGATTTTTTCTTTTTTAAATATTACCCAAATTATGTTTTACAGAGCAAGGAAATTTTCACAGTATTTCCTATAATATTTTTTTCTTCTGGAGAAAGTCTTATTTGTTTTATTTTGGCTAGAATAAAATCCGTTTTTAAAAAAAAAAAAAACCATTTTAAGGTCAAAATTATTAGCCCCTTTCAGCAATTTTTTTTCGGTAGTCTACAGAACAAACCATCATTATACAATAACTTGCCTAATGACCCTAACCTGCCTAGTTAACCTAATAACCTATTTAAGCCTTTAAATGTCACTTTAAGCTGTATAGAAGTGTCCCAAAAATATCTAGTAAAATATTATTTTCTGTCATCATGACAAAGATAAAATAAATAAACGGGGGAAAATAATTCTGACTTTAACTGTATAATAATTCTGACTTCAACTGTGTATGTGTCTATATATAGACACATACACACACACACTCACTCACCGCCCACTATATTATGTACACCTGTCCAATTGCTCGTTAATTCAAGTTTCTAATCAGCCAATCACATGGCAGCAACTCAATGCATTTAGGCATGTAGACATGGTCAAGACGATCTGCTGCAGTTGAAACTGAGCATCAGAATGGGGAAGAAAGATGATTTAAGTGACTTTGAATGTGGCATGGTTGTTGGTGCCAGACGGGCTGGTCTGAGTATTTCAGAAACTGCTGATCTACTGGGATTTTCACGTGCAACCATTTCTAGGGTTTACAGAGAATGGTCAGAAAAAGAGAAAATATCCAGCGAGCAGCAGTTCCATTTCCATTTCTCGTTCAGTCCTTCCTTCATTCGACCCTTCCTTCCATTCTTCATTCGTTCCATTTAGTGATTGTTTAATGCTGCGCTCACACCAGACGCAGAAGAAGCGTCAAGCGCGAGTGATTTACATGTTAAGTCAATGCAAAGACGTGAATAGACATCCTGCGGCACGATACGCGCGAATTGTGCGAATGATGTGATATGCTCGAATGGTGCGGTGCGAATTGAGCGTTTAGCGCGTTTGGCACGGTTAACGCGTGAAAAGCTCAAGTTCGAAAATCTTAACTTCAGCGGACATTCGCGCCGCGTTAACCAATCAGGAGCTTGGACTTGTGGGGGCGTGATTATAGGCCCACACGGAATCTGCGGAATTAGTTTGTCATGGGGGCCAAAAAGCATCCCAAACGAAGGGCCGAGGAGATATGACTTGCTATATGAGTGATAACACAACAGCAATATAAGAGCCCATATATGTTGTATTTTTGCTCCTTAAGACACCCACGTTGGCTTTTTCTACATTAAAATGTTAATATATTGTATTTTGAAACTACATAACATCACTGCATTGTACAATAGACTTTTTTTTTTTATTACAAACTTTCAAATGTTGTATTTCAGAGCACAACAAAAGCAGTGCATTGCTGAAGTAGGCTTCTTCTACATTCAGACACATTCATATGTTATTTTTTGAACTGCATAACAATTAGGAATGCAACAATTATAGATTTTGGTTGTACGATTATAGTCTGAAGAATAATCATGGTTTGACGGTTATCACCTCTAATGTAAATTCAAGCTTAATATTAGGTGAACTATTTAGATGAACTGTTGTTGTCATCTGCGCTCATGCATACATAATCATCTTAATATTAATTTGTCTTACATATCTTTTGTTTACACTGCACTGAAAGGCACGCACAACTCTCACCGTGAGATGTTTTCTACTGCGTGCGCCGCAAAGACGCAAGCGCGTTGCTCCGCTTGTGCGCGCATATTGTCATATATTCTTACATTAGAAACAACAAACTTGCAAGCGGAAAAGACGTGATATGGGAACGGCCGCTGCGTTAATCCGGTGTGCGGGCGTCTTAGCCTCAGTGTACATACTTGGAACTTTAAACTAGGGCACAGTTGGCAACTTGGCATAACTTTGTTTAACTGCAGCAGTTTCGTTTTGTTCCGTGCAACAGAAATATGGCTTAGAAAAGCCTTTACGATTAATTGTGACAAATTAAAGCACAGTTAATAGTGAAATCGGCTAATCGTTGCATCCCTATTGACCCTATCGCATGTTCTCTTTCTGACCACTTATCTGTGTTTAATGTATTTGAACCAGTATCTTTGCCTGTCCTCTCAGACGTGGTCCAGCAGCTGACTCCAACAAACTGTCCATTGGACATTATTCCTGCTAGGGTGCTAATACAGGCTTTTAGCACAGTATGACCTTGTCTTTTATCCTTTATTAATAACTGCCTTAATTTGGGGACTGTCCCAACAGTTTTTAAGCATGCTGTGGTCAGGCCTCTTCTCAAAAAACCCAATTTTGATCCTACAGTTTTATCTAATTTTAGACCGGTGTCTCACCTACCTTTTTTGTCCAAAGTTTTAGAAAAAGTTGTTTTTTATTCAGCTGCACTCTTTTCTTGAAAGAAATCACATTTTTGAGAAATTCCAATCTGGTTTTAGATCACGTCACAGCACTGAATCTGCTTTGTTAAAGTTCAAAATGATATTCTCCTATCCCTTGATGCTAAAAAACCTGTATTGTTAGTCATGCTGGACCTTACTGCTGCATTTGACACTGTAGATCACTCAGTCCTACTGTCGCGATTGGCCCAGCAGGTTGGGCTTCAGGGGGCTGTGTTAGACTGGTTTACCTCATATTTAACTGGTCGCAGTTTTTCAGTTATGGTTGGTGACTTCTCTTCATCTCCTGCCCTCTGACTTGTGGTGTGCCTCAGGGATCCATTCTGGGCCCTGTTTTGTTCTCCTTGTACATGCTGCCATTAGGGTCACTTATTTTAAATCACAATGTCTCTTTTCATTTATATGCTGACGATGTGCAGCTTTATATTCCTGTTACACCAAACGTTTTAGATTCACTTGATTCTTTTAACAAATGTTTTAATGATATTAAGACATGGCTTTCACAAAATTTTCTCTGCCTAAATGAAGGCAAAACTGAGTGTATTCTGTTTGACAATCCTAAGAGGTCAGCCATTTCATCTCCAGTGCATCTGGCTCAGTTTCCTCACCTCTGCCATGTGGTCAAAAACTTGGGTGTGAGACTAGACAGTAGTCTAAAATTTGATAAGCAGATTGATTCAGTGATTAAAGCAAGCTTTTTTCAGCTTCGCCTTCTCTCTAAAGTCAAGCCCTTCCTGAGCAAGGCTGATCTTGAGAAAGCCATCCATGCTTTTGTTAGTTCGCATTTGGACTACTGTAATGCACTTTATGTTGGAGTTAATCAGTCATGTCTTCATCGTTTGCAGCTTGTGCAAAATGCTGCTGCTCGCATGCTGACTAACAGTCGGAAGGGTGAGCATATTACACCAATGCTCTACTCCCTCCACTGGCTCCCTGTTAAGTTCCGAATTGATTTTAAACTTTTGATGTTTGTTTTTAATGCCGTCAATGGCCTTGCTCCTATTTATTTATGTGAAATTTTGCACACGCACAAACCCAGCAGAGCTCTGCGATCTGCTGACCAACTTCTGCTTGAAGTCCCGCGGTCAAGATATAAGCAGTGGAGTGATCGCTCTTTTGCGGTGGCAGGTCCTAAACTCTGGAATACCCTTCCTATTGAGCTTCGCACAATCACTGACCTGCCACTTTTTAAAGCCAAGCTTAAGACCCACTTGTTTAAATTGGCTTTTAAAGCACAGCACTGACACTTTATGCTTTAATGTTGGTTGGATTTTATGGATGTGTATATATACATATATATATTGCATAGTCTACTTTTCTGTTGGGTAGTATAATTTGTTTTTACTTGTGTAAAGCACTTTGGTCAACCGTGGTTGTTTTAAAGTGCTATATAAATAAAAGTTGATTGATTGATTGATATTGACGATATCAGTGCATAGTACAAAAGGCCTTTCTACAAACATATCCAAATATTTTTGGCTGCCCTCGCTACTCCCTGAATGTCAGGTGACTCACGCTGTGCGCAGCTTGCAGCTCGTGCTGTATTGAACAGGCGCACCTCACTTCATAACTATAGCGGCCGTTTTTCGACTGAACTAAAATTATTTTTGATGTCTTGGTCACACTATTTGGAGGGCCGGAACAAATTGCCTCGGGGGCCGGGTTCGGCCCTCGGGCCGCCAATTGAATAGCCCTGGTCTATAGAGTCTATAAGTGCATCTATAAACAGTCTCTGGGTCAATGCGTGTAAAGGGCAGCAAAAGTCCCAAGAAGGGACATTTTAAATGCTTCCAAAAGGTTTGCTGCATTTTTAAAGCGCCCATCTCTTGAGGTAGTTCATTATGATGCGATTTACTTTCTATGTGCAATTTGATTGGACAGGAATCGCAGGACTGATTTTTCTACTTTAGCCAATCACCATAGAAAGAAAGACATAAAGTAGTGACTGCAGGTTGAAGGAAAGTAGTAGAGTAAAAGTACAGATACAGCACTAAATATGTACTCAAGGGAAAGTAAAAATACATATTTTAAAACTACTTAGTAAATTACAATTCCTGAGTAAAAAAACTTAGTTACAGTAATTAGAGTATTTGTAATTTGTTACTTTACACCACAACAGGTCTATCTTTAAGCGTTTCTTAGTTATTGTTAAAAATCCCTATGGAGTAAATGAATAGAGTTTTCACATCATGTGTCGAATGTGAAAATTTGCCAAAATAAAACAAATGTGACTCCATCTTTAATCTTCCTGCAGCAATTAACAACTGTGTAAATTGACTAAAAGACTTGCTTTGTCTAATATTATAACATGACAGTTCAAATTAATGACAAAAAACACACACAAGCTCCACAAATGCAGATAGTGACTACGACTTTCTATTTTTCCTTTCTCTTCCATCCATATCTCTCTCTCTCTCTCTCTCTCTTGCAGGTCTCTGTCCCCTTGATAAAGAGCGGTTTGAATATCAATGAGGTTTATTCTCTCTCGGGTCTGCAGCCAGCTGTTATAGAGCGCGCGCCATTCTGCTGCTATTTTGAGGCAAGATGCGTAATTAAAAAATCAATATCTCTCGATGAAGCCTTTTCACTATACGCAGCCATATTGACCGTGTTAACGCACATCCCGGTTTGCTCACAACACAAACACACAAATATCTCTAAACAACATATGATATAAGACAGTGTTTCCCAAGCCTGTTCCTAAAGGCACACCAACAGTACATATTTTTGATGTCTTCCGTATCTGACTAACTTCAGGTTTTGGAGTCTCTTCTGGAGTGTTCTGATGAGTTGATTCAGGTGTGTTTGATCAGAGAGAGGTTGAAAATGTGTACTGTTGGTGTGCCTTCAGGAACAGGGTTGGGAAACACTGCTATAAGAACATTTATTCATTCATTCATTTTCTTTTCAGCTTAGTCCCTTTATTAATCTGGAGTCGCCACAGCGGAATGAACTCATCCAGCACATGTTTTACACAGCGGATGCCCTTCCAGCTGCAACCCATAACTGGGAAACATCCATACACACTCATTCACACACATACACATTTAACTTACCCAATTCACCTATAGCGCATGTCTTTGGACTGTGGGGGAAACCGGAGCACACGGAGGAAACCCACGCAAACATGGGGAGAACATGCAAACTCCACACAGAAACGCCAACTGACCCATCCGGGGCTCGAACCAGCAACCTTCTTGCTGTGAGGCAAATGTGCTGAATGTGGTGAATATTTTCCAACACATCTGTTTTTTTTAATTGCGCTGCGTTAAAAGCTACACTTTCTGCAGATCTGTGAGTGTCTTGTGTGTTTGAGATGTAGCACCCCTGCAGTCGTTGCTGGCACTGGAAGCTCGGACGCAATCGTCTGTTGTGACAGCGACAAGACGCGGAGATTTCTGCATGCAAATAAGATGTAAACAGACCATCAGGGAGCCATCTGTGTGGCTGGAACTGCCTGTGGGGGGGCGGGGCCTGTGTAACCAGGGAGACGAAGGAGCGAATGAAAGTTCACCGCATCAGTTGGGATCACCAGTGTGAACCCCTACGAATGTAAACAGAAGTGTTATTACCTCAGTCTTTGCCCGTTTAAGGGCCACACTGACGTGGCTGTGAATTAGTGTTCGTTTAGTGCTTACAAATGAGTCGACGGTCTACTGCGCGCTTCACACACACAATAGGGGGAGCTTGGCCAGGCTCTTGTAATTAACTATCCTAAACGAGGAAGGAAAAATGAGGTTGAAGGTTAATATCTACAAGCATTGTGTGGATACAACATGCTGTTCCATCAGCGCTGATTGAGGTAGCCCTGTCTTTCTGACCTGAGCAGTGCTGCTCTTAATAGACAAGCTAAGAGCTGAGTAACTTAAAGGGATGTTTCAACCAAAGTCTTTACTTGTTCCAAACTGTTGACTTCCATTTGTTTTTCCTACTATGAAAGTCAATGGTTACAGGTTTTCAGCTTTCTTCTTTTCTTCGTTAGTGTTCAACAGAAGAAAGAAACTCATAAATGTTTGGAACCATTTGAGAGTGAGTAAACAGAGAGCATATTTGTATTTTTGGGTGAACTATACCTTTAAAACAGGGGTGCCCAAATTTGGTCCTGGAGGGCTGGTGTCCTGCAGAATTTAGGTCTAACTTTCCTCAACACACCTGCTTGGATGTTTCTACTCTGTTAAAATAGTTGGGTTAAAAATACCCCAACATATAACGCAACTATAGGTTATTATAGCACCTTCCCAACTATGGGTTATTTTAATATTATTTTAATTAAAGAGCACCTATTATACATTAAAAAAGGTCATATTTTGGTTGTGAGGGTCTCCAACAACAGTCTAATATGCATGCAAGGTCAAAAATCACTTTCATTGTCTTATAATATGCATTTATTTTTACCTAATTATCCTAGCGACTCCCATATGAATCGTTCAGTGATTCATTTCCTCCCAAAGCCCTCCTTAGCGTTAAGCTAATCTGCGCTGATTGGACTAATGACAGCCTGTTGCGATTGGTCGACAGCGTTCAGCGTGAGACAGCGTGAAATGCCCATCACGGCTTATCAACAATATAGAAGTAGTCAGAGTGCATAGTGTATGTGTGAGCATACCTGCCAACACTCCTGTTTTTCCCGGGAATCTCCCGTATTTCAGACTCATCTCCACCCACCCATTTTGTTATTTATCCCGGAAAACTCAATTTTTGATTTCAATTCAAAAATGTCATTTAAATACATAATTTGCAAGCTAGAGAAAACAAGGAGGCAACCATTTTAATCCCACTTACTTACACTTGTGAAATGGAGGAAGAAGCTGATCCATGATCCACTGATCCATGTACTGATAAAGTTCCTGTCAAGCTCTGACAAAGTCCCAAACATCAATAGTCTTTTCTCATCCTTTCTTTCAACAAACGGCCGACGAATCCCCCGTTGTAAGCGTGCAAATTCCAGAAGCATTCGTCAGAAAAAATGACGGGAACAGCACAAGGCTGGGCAATAATGCTGAGGTATTTTTGCAAAAATAAACCTCAACCACTGACTCTTCACAGTTTCATCTTTAGGTAGAGAAAATAACACTAACTTTTCCCTCACACTTCTAGTAATATCCAACTGAGCACAGCGTCTTCATGACTTGATTCAACCGGGATCTGCTGAAGTGTTTGTGGGCGGGACCGCAGGTTTCAATTTTCCCGGGTTTGTGCGCGCAACAATTGGGCGGGGTTTAAGTTTGGTATCGACGTTACGCTGAAACGGCTAAAGACTCCTTATCAAGACGATTCATTTGAAGCACTATGAGTCGACTCTTTTATAAATGAATCAATAGTTTTAAACACTGTGCACTTTCAAATTTAAGCATTAGCTAGATATTTCACTTCACTTAGAGCTGTGCTACACAATACATGGAAGGTCATTTTCAAAAACCCATAATAAGGGCTCTTTAAATGTAATTTTATTTTTATTCTGGTATTACTATTGCTACTATTACTAGTACTAATATTTTAAATTTATAATTATGATTGTGTAAATAAATAACATACAGTATTCAAAAATATTGAAAATGCTTTATTTCATTACATTTTAGTTCCAGACACTTCTGTTAAAATAAATCAAGAATCACAAACAATGAAGAAACAGAACAAACTACAGACAGTCATAAACTGTGCAAGCAGAAAATCATGTGTTGATGCAGCAGAATATGGAGCTCTGTATGCTGTAGAGACTGTCCAGCAGCGGCTTCACTCAGTGTCCACAATGCACAATACACTTTAACCACATCCAAACGCTTCTAAAAGATGGTCTTGGATGATGAAACGGATATAAAAACACGACACGGAGAGGCAATTTGATAAAAAAAATAACAACAATATTGTTGCGTTAGAGCATAAATAAACTTTATAATGCAAAAGCAGCATTACGTACACATATTAATACAGCTGTTCTGTGTCAGTTAAATCAGTTGACTGTTGAAATTCTAAATTTTAAACCCAACTGATTGAGTTAATAAATAAATAGCCAAATAAAGGTTAAAATAACCCAACAAATCACCAAATATTTAACTCAACCATTGGGTTAAATAAATAACTCAACGTTTTTTAGAGTGTAGTATACCTAGATAGAGCTTGATTAGCTGGTTCAGGTGTGTCTAATTTGGGTTGAAGCTAAAATCTGCAGCACTAGCCCTGAAGGATCGAGGCTGGATCCGAAATCACCTGCTACCTCAGTAGGTGCTACATTTGAATTTACTACACAACCGCTAGAAAAGTATGTTGTATATAGTATGAATTTGTGCAGTATGAATGGAATTCGGAAACAAAAATATACAAGTTCCTTTATATGTTCACTCATCTATGGGACATATACACTCACCAGTTACTTTATTAGGTACACCTTACTAGTACCAAGTTGGACCCCCTTTTGCCTTCAGAACTGCCATAACCTCCTAGGGCCCGGGTGTCCACATACGTGGACAGCACATTTTTAGCTCCTAAGTGGCTATTTAAATTTAGTTTTATATTTTGTTACAGACATACAGTGTCATCCTGCAACTGTTTTGCAGCATATGAAATGTCCCAAACCCTATTTTTAACTGTCCAAAATGGGATTTTTTTTTGTTTTTACTCTCTAATAGTCAAAGCAAGTAAAAAAAAAAAAAGAAAATTCGGGAAAAAGTAATTTTATGTAAATTCGGACCACGAGTCCACATATATGAACATAATTTTTCTCTAAAAGTACATCATATCAAGATGATACTTAGATTTTTTTTCTAATTAGGTTCCAATAAGCCCAAATAGCAAAGAGAAATAAAAATGCATGTAAAAAAAAACTTAAGAGGTTAATCCTTTGTGGCAGAGATTCAACAAGGTACTGGAAATATTCCTCAGAGATTTTGCTCCATTCTGACATAATAGCATCACGCAGTTGCTGCAGATTTGTCGGCTGCACATCCATGATGGGAAACTCCCGTTTCACCACATCCCAAAGATGCTCTAATAAGATTGAGAGCTGGTGACTGTGGAGGCCATTTGAGTACAGTGAACTCATTGTCATGTTCAAGAAACCAGTCTGACCAGTCATACCATTACACCACCACCAACAGCCTGAATCATTGATACAAGGCAGGATGGATTCATGCTTTCATGTTGTTAATGCCAAATTCTGACCCTGCCATCTGAATGTCACAGCAGAAAAAGAAAAGTCCTCGCCTGATTTTTACCACATTCTCACCCTGTTATTAAGTTGTTTATTTTATTTTTTGCCTTTTGTTTTTGTATCATCCGATTTCTGGAACCGTTTTTCATCAGACTCGAATCCCGTAGTTGTGGTCAACTCCTCTCTGCGTCTCAAGTCTGCCGATGTACATGGCGAGCTACTGAAAAAACTGGTAACAGTGGAAAAGCCGTCCATATGGAGGTAAGCTGTCAGCTGGTGAGCGCGATAAGAAATGGCATCATACCACCCCGTAGCATTCGTTTTAAAGATGAAATGCAGCCATACATAGCTCTGGCTACATAATTCACAATCTCCAGAAACGTATATAGGGCTACGTTTTCAGAATAAGCCTTTTTTTTTCTTCCCAAATATGACTCTTAAATACAGTAATAAATATGTCATTTTGCTAGTTTAGATTTTGCTTGCCGTTTCTGTGCTGGAATGTGCACAAAAAAATAACTTTTCCTGCTTGTTCAAACTACTTTTTTAAAGACAACTTAACTGTTTTATGTTCAATCCACCTAAATTGGTAAAATGATTCCGTTAACTTAATCGATTTGTGTTGGTACAGCATGAAGGAATAGTGTGGAACCCTGTATTTTTTACATTGTTGGCTTGTGAGGATATTTTTTAGAAATTGTGGATGTGCTGTGAGTCTGACAGTGCGTTTGTATGTATTTGTTCTGGCGGTCCTCCAAGCGGGTCGAGGGGCCCAGCAGAGAGCAGACTGTTTCAGGGTGGCTGAGAGGAAGATCTTTCCCTTGTCTTGCTGTTGGCCTTCATAAACCGTACAGCTTTGTTTTCCAGCAGAGTTTCCCCCTCAGTGTGCGCTGCTGTTCTTTCCTCCTTCACGCTGGCATCGGGCACAGTTTGATTGGCAGCTATTGGCACGTAACTTTGAATATACCTCTTGCTCATTGTGAGGTAATGACTTCTGATTGCGGTGGATGGAAGCCAGCGTTTAAGCTAAATAATCTAGGTTAATGACTGCGCTCTTCAATTATTTATCAGGCTCAACGCTCGCTCTGCGCAGTATATATAGATATCCTGCTGGCTGGTTGGCTGGCTGGCCTGATGACCTAGTGACTGACTGGCAGCCGCGCTGACTGGCCTATTTGCCAGGAGTTGCTGAGTCACGCTGCCCATGGGATGGAGGGGGCTCTCTAGAGCCGCTCTCAGATCTGCAGGGAGGCACTTATACTGATTCTAATGTGTATCGATGTACATTTGGGTTTTACAGAGTCAACATTTTTCTGAGTATACTTTAAAAAACCCAATAAATGGTACAACGAGTGCAGTTTTCTTTCCACTGTTGATGTGTTTCCTATATCAGTGTTTCTTACCATATGTTCTGTCTATCTAGCTTCTGTCTATGAATGGATGGTTGGATGAAACCGTAAATAGAGGGATGGATAGATGGTTGGGTCGATGGATGGGTGGAACAGTAAATAGAGGAATGGATGCATGCAGGGTCAGATGGATGGAGGGATGAAACAGTAAATAGAGAGAGATGGATGGATACAATGATGGACTGACAGATGAAACAAGAAGAGATGTTGAATAGAGAAAACAATGAATTGATGGATGAAACAATAAATAGAGATATGGTTGGATGGATGGATGGATGGATGGATGGATGGATGGATGGATGGATGGATGGATGGAACAGTAAATTGTTGGATGGATGCATGGATGGATGTAACAGTAAATAGAGAGATTGATGGATAGATGGATGTATGAAGAAAACAATAATAGAGGGATGAATGGATGAAACAATAAATATATGGATGGATGGATGGATGGATGGATGGATGGATGGATGGATGGATGGACAGATGAACAATATAGAGATATTGATGAATTGCTGAAACAATAAATACATGATGAACAGTAAATTGTTGGATGGATGCATGGATGGATGTAACAGTAAATAGCGAGATGGATGGACGAATGAATGGATGGAGGAAACAATAATAGAGGGATGAATGGATGAAACAATAAAATAGATGGATGGATGGATGGATGGATGGAACAGTAAATAGAGGGATAGATAGATGGTTGGGTCGATGGATGGGTGGAACAGTAAATAGAGAGAGATGGATGGATACAAGGATGGACTGACAGATGAAACAAGAAGAGATGTTGAATAGAGAAAACAATGAATTGATGGATGAAACAATAAATAGAGATATGGTTGGATGGATGGATGGATGGATGGATGGATGGATGGATGGATGGAACAGTAAATTGTTGGATGGATGCATGGATGGATGTAACAGTAAATAGAGAGATTGATGGATAGATGGATGTATGAAGAAAACAATAATAGAGGGATGAATGGATGAAACAATAAATATATGGATGGATGGATGGATGGACAGATGAACAATATAGAGATATTGATGAATTGCTGAAACAATAAATACATGATGAACAGTAAATTGTTGAATGGATGCATGGATGGATGTAACAGTAAATAGCGAGATGGATGGACGAATGAATGGATGGAGGAAACAATAGAGGGATGAATGGATGAAACAATAAAATAGATGGATGGATGGATGGATGGAACAGTAAATAGAGGGATAGATAGATGGTTGGGTCGATGGATGGGTGGAACAGTAAATAGAGAGAGATGGATGGATACAAGGATGGACTGACAGATGAAACAAGAAGAGATGTTGAATAGAGAAAACAATGAATTGATGGATGAAACAATAAATAGAGATATGGTTGGATGGATGGATGGATGGATGGATGGATGGATGGATGGAACAGTAAATTGTTGGATGGATGCATGGATGGATGTAACAGTAAATAGAGAGATTGATGGATAGATGGATGTATGAAGAAAACAATAATAGAGGGATGAATGGATGAAACAATAAATATATGAATGGATGGATGGATGGACAGATGAACAATATAGAGATATTGATGAATTGCTGAAACAATAAATACATGAATAAATGGATGGATAGATGAAAGTAAATAGCGAGATGGATGGACGAATGAATGGATGGAGGAAACAATAATAGAGGGATGAATGGATGAAACAATAAAATAGATGGATGGATGGATGGATGGATGGATGGAACAGTAAATAGAGGGATGGATAGATGGTTGGGTGGATGGATGGGTGGAACAGTAAATAGAGGAATGAATGCATGCAGGGTCGGATGGATGGAAGGATGAAACAGAAAATAGAGAGAGATGGATGGATGGATTGATACAATGATGTACAAATAGAACCATGAACAATAGAGAAAACAATGAATGGATGGATGGAACAATAAATAGAGATATGGATGGATGGATGGATGGATGGATGGATGGATGGATGAAACAATAATTAGAGAGATGGATGGATTGAACAGTAAATAGAGGAATGGATGGATAGATGAAACAGTAAATAGAGAGATGAATGGATAGATGGATGTATGGAGGAAATAATATAGAAGGATGAATGGATGAAACAATAAATGGATGGATGGATGGATGGATAAATGGATAGGTGGATGAAACAATACATAGAAATATGGATGAATTGATGAAACAGTAAATAGAGGAATGGAAGGATGGATGGATGAAACAATTAGAGAGATTGATGAATGGATTGAACAGTAAATAGAGGAATGAATGGATGGATAGATGAAACAGTAAATAGAGAGATGGATGGATAAATAGATAGATGAATGTATGGAGGAAACAATAGATGGATGGATGAAACAATACAGAGATATGGATGAATTGATGAAACAGTAAATAGAGGAATGGAATAATGGGTAGATAAAACAATAAATAGATAGATGAATTGATGTATGAATAGATGCATGTATGCATATATGGATAAAACAATAAATAGAAATATGGATGAATGGATGGATGGATAGAAGCAAGGAACAGTAAATAGTTTGATGGATGGATGAAACATTAATTAGAGAGATGGATGGATGGATTGAACAGTAAATAAAAGAATGAATGGATGGATAGATGAAACAGTAAATAGAGAGATGGATGGATGGATAAATGGATGAAACGATACACAGAGATATGGATGGATTGATGGAACAGTAAATAGTTGGATGAATGGATGAAACAATATAGATGGATAGATGGATTGAACAGTAAATAGAGGAATGAATGAATGGATAGATGAAACAGTAAAAAGATAGATGGATAGATGGATGTATGGTGACAGCAAAAATAGAGGGATGAATGGATGAAACAATAAATAAAGGGATCGATGAATGGATAGTTGGATGAAACAATAAATAGAGAGATGGATAAATGGATGGATTGAACAGTAAATAGATGAATGAATGGATGGATAAATGAAACAGTAAATAGAGAGAAGGATGGATGGATGGATGGATGGATGGATGGATGGATGGATGGATGGATGGATGAAACAATACACAGAGATATGGATGGATTGATGGAACAGTAAATAGTTGGATGAATGGATGAAACAATATAGATGGATGGATGGATTGAACAGTGAATAGAGGAATTGAAGAGGATAGATAGATAGATAGATAGATAGATAGATAGATAGATAGATAGATAGATAGATAGATAGATAGATAGATAGATAGATAGATAGATAGACTCACCCACTGCTTTATCAGGGGTCGCCACAGTGGAATGAACCACCAATTATTGTCACAGTTGCTGTTTTTTTAGCTGTCTTTAGTTTACAAGCCCAGACATATAACCACTAGACTAGGCACTAGTGTGTGGTTACCATTTAACAAATCCAAGTGATTAGAAGGTTTTATTAGATCCATGGGAACATCAAGGGACAACAGTAAAAACACTACAGCTCTTTAAAGCGTCCTCGTGTTGCTGACTGGGCGAAAGATGTGGGCATAAACGTGTTGTTGAGTGAAGAAAACCTCAGTCTGTTTAACAAACGCCACAATGGCCTCCTCAGCCACCCTGACAACCACAAACCGCCATGGCTACATTACAGTAAACACTCAGACACACACAACAGACAATGGTTAATGTGACAAGGAAGCAAAAAGACAATTTGTGTGCGTTTTTATTACATTTAGATGTTTATTCTTGCTCACAGAAACCTTTGAGTGCAGTGCATTGAGGCATTTATTCAACGGTAAAGATAAAGGTTCCTTAACGGCAGCTGTGGTTCTAGGAAGTTCTTATACTTAATTACTGACGCCTCATTTACACGGGGTGTTTGCATCAACGCTTCCCATTCACTTTGAATTGGTGACGTCAGGCTATGCCGAACTGCATTGTGGATCCGTCAGCAATGCTTCAGTGGCGTCGCTCGCTGCAGAAGTTGTGAATTTTTCAACTTTTCAAGCGCCAACAGATGCGTCAGTCAATCAGATCACTTTATGCAAATACACCAGCTCAGACAGTAGTCCATTGCGGATTAATTTCATTGGCTGACGCTGCTATGACTTCAGACACGTCGTCTGTCAAGCGTTGACTCTGAAGCCCCATGTGAATCGGCCGTTACACCCAGGGCCGTTTATATCGAAGTTGATATTTTGCCGTACTATGTTGGTGTTTCGTAACATCTCATTTTTACGAGGTGGGTTGTTAGCAGTGGTGTAAAGTGGTGTAACAAATTACAAATACTCAAACTACCATAATTAAGTAGTTTTTCTCAGAAATTGTAATTTACTAAGTAGTTTTATAACTGTCTACTTTTACTTTTCCTTGAGTACATTTTTAGTGCTGTATAGGTACTTTTACTCTTCAACCTGCCGTCACTACTTTATTTTTTCATGTCTATGGGGATTAGAAAAATAAGTCCTGTGATTCCTGTCCAATCACAACACACAGAAGGTAAATCACATCATAATGAACTACCTCAAGACGTGTGCACTTTATAATTGCAACAAACTGTTAGGAAGCATTAAAAGTTTCCAAGAAGATGTCCAAAATCTTTACACGCATTGACCCAGAGACTGTTTAGATGCATGTCACTGATGAGAAGATGACGGATGTTTACTGTATGATGACCGAAATGACCTTAAACACCCAGCAGGCACAAGACGTCAACATGACATCAGATTGACATTGTTCCCCAACGTCAGGTTGACATCAGAACCCAAAGTCAGGCCAACGTCAATGTCCAACGTCCAACATAAAATCAAATATCAACGTAATGTTACAGCTTGACGTTGTGTGGACGTTACCACTATAACGTCTATCAGACGTTGGACTTTTGTTGCCATATCTGACGAAAAAATGTCAGTATTTGATGTCAATATGACGTTGGTTTAAGATGTTGGCTCAACATTGGACTTTGGTTACGTTCTAACACAACCTAAAATCAAACAAGTATCAACGTCTTTTGGCGCCGTAATTGGACATCAAAAAAATGTTGTCCTTAGACGCTGACTAGACATTGAATTTTGGTCACCTGACGTCACGACCTAAATCTAACCTAATATTACCGTCTTATGATGTTGTGTGACTGCTGGGCAATAACTAAATGCACTACAGAATAGTACTTTTATACACATCCACAAATTACATGTAAAAGCATCAGCCTTTCATAGCATAATACTCACTACTCACTAATCTTGAGTACTTTTGAAAGGGCTACTTTTTACTCCTACTTTGAGTAATATTTACAACAGATACTTTTTCTCTACTTGCACTACATTTTTAGGCAAGTAATGGTACTTTAACTTAAGTATGATTTTTCAGTACGCTCAAATCCCACACCAACACGAGGAGAACATTCAAACTCCACACAAAACCAGCGACCGCTCCCAGAAGTTCTTATAACATTCCATTATGGTGGAAAAGATCTTTTCGAATTGTAAAATGTTTTTTACGCTAATGAATAAATGTTCTTTTAACAATTGTTCACCTAAGGGTGTTTGGTGAACCCAAAATTGTTCTTCTAAGGCATCATTGTGAAAACATAAAACCCTTTTGAACCTTTATTTTGAGTGTAGATGACAGAAGACACCTGCATCTGTAATGCGGCATAGGGGCTGACGTGCAGGCACATAATGACTAAATACCTGCCTGAACAGATGACAAGTATTAACCCCCTATCAACACAGCCTAGGTGGTCCAGTCCTCACCTTCTAGTAGGGGACAAGCACATCCATTTGTGTTAGCAGGGTTTGAAGATAACATCTCACAGATTTGGCAAAGGCCAAGAGAGACTTGTGTGGGTGTTGGAATGGCTCTTTGGATACTCACTAACAGAGTTGGGTGTAACGCTTCCCACAGTAACGCATTACTGTATTCTGATTACAATTTTGGGAAACACAGTAATGTGATGAATTACATTTACTTACGTTACTTAAGTTTCAAATATAGATTGTGGAAAACAATAATTGTTTTTTTAATCACATTTTTAGCTGTAACGTCAGTTAGTAAGCATTCGCTTTTAAATTGCTGAGCTGAAATAGCTGTTGACGAGAGGGTTTGCTTCTTAAAGTGGCAGACATTACTTTGATTTCATTGAGCGTAAAAACAGAAGTTTTAATGTGAACTGCAATCTATGTCCAGTCTCTAAAGAATTTTTGACTGCTTTTAGTTGAACCAGCAACTTGAATAGAAAGAATTCTACGACAATACTTGTCGCCAAGGAGGACACCATCACCCAAAAACACAGCGGCCCAACTCAGATTAAACAGGCTAAATTGGATTTTTGTGCAAGATCGGGAGTGAAGGTAACTTTTGAAAATCTACAGAGAAGCGTAGCTGCTAGTGATGGGAAGTTCGGATCATTCGTTTGGACTCTGACCTTTGAGTCTCGTTTATTGAGATCAACGAATCTTTTTTTGAATCATTTTATTCAATTTGCCAAAATAACATTAAAATGTTACGAGATGCTTCCAAACATCTACAACTAGTCCAAATGTTGATCACAGATCAACTAGAATGCTTCTATACAATGCAATGCTATTAAGAAAAAGGAAATAATCCTTCATTGTTTACCTGGTGTTTTATCTATGATTACCTCTGCTCACCTCTTCTGGCATGTCATCAAATTTGAGTCGCTCGTTCATGTGACAGTAGCTATGTTTTCATCCAAAGGTGAATTAACATTATCCGCAAAACTGAAATATCGCATAAAAGACGTGCGAACGAATCAGCGTTTCCATCCAACGATTCAAAGAGAACAAAATCGTCACTTCCTGATTAACTGGTGCCAAATATCAACAGTAAAAATGGATTCTGGAGGTCATTAATAATATAATAACACTAATACTTAGATGGTTTAGGTGATTTAGAATGACCAAAACAACACTTCCGATGTTTTACAATGTGCTCAGCCTGCTGGTTTGTCCATTCACACACATTTTTATCATCATATGATCTCTTATAAAAAAATCACATGACCTTTTTTAATGCACATACTGGGATTTGTTCGGTAAAAGTGTTTCCATCGCAGTGTATGTGCATCTTTTCTTATCGAATGAAAAGTTGATCCTACTCAGTTATGCGCACATGTTTGTTATGCACATTTTCAAAATTTATGCCCATCTTGGCGTTTCCATCAACCGTTTTTCATGCGCATATGCAAAATGCGCATAAAAATAGGTGGATGAAAACGTAGCTACTGACAGTCTCATTTAAGCTTAACCAATGGATATAGTCTGAGCCGAAAGACCCATGATTAGTTCACCTTTCATCAGGTCTTCGGGTTTTTGAGTCGTTCGTTGATCAGGTGACAGCGAGTAAAGAGATGACTCAAAACCGAAGACTCAAGAAATGAACGGATCAAATATTTGATAGACACCAATACTCCGATTTTAATATGATTAAGACAATACTCTGATTAAAAGTCTACCATGAATGAAATGTTCCTGAATGAAAGTGAAACTACCGAACTGCAGTTAAAGTTGAAAAATTTTAAATTAAAATTTCATGAAACTGCAGAGGAAACGTGGATAGCCTGGTGACGCAATGAGATTAATGGATCTATGTGCTATAAGATGTAACACGTGATCATGAAAGGAAACTTTTAAAAAGTAACTCATATAAACACCTTAATCATATTATTGTCCTATTCAGATTAAGGCAAGTCATTAGATCACTGATGTCCATGTAAACGTAGTCACAAGCCCCAACCCTAGAAAAAAGGAGTTCACTATTTTGATGACAGCCTTTCCACAGGTTAGCAGTAAACTAATGTAATGTTAACTGTATAGGTGGCTGCACGGTGGCGGAGTGGGTAGCACAATTGCCTCACAGCATGAAGGTCGCTGGTTTGAGCCTTGGTTGGGTCAGTTGGCGTTTCTGTGTGGAGTTTGCATGTTCTCCCCGTGTTCGCGTGGGTTTTCTCCAGGTGCTCCGGTTTCCCCCACAGTCCAAAGATATGCGGTACAGGTGAATTGGGTAAGATAAAATTGTCCGTAGTGTATGGGTGTGAATGAGTGTGTATGGATGTTTCCCAGAGATGGGTTGCGGCTGGAAGGGCATAAGCTGCGTTCATTCCCCTGTGGCGACCCCAGATTAATAAAGGGATTAAGCCGAAAAGAAAATGAATGAATGAATGAATGAAGTATCGGTTCAGGCATCGTTTTGGCACTGGCACCATTTTAAAAGTAGCGGTTTAGCACCTGTATCAAAATAACCCTAAACATGAATACCCAACCCTAGTTTTAACCCAGTTTTCTCATTTCTATGTGGATGTCGATGTTCCTTAAAATAATACGATGCTTAGACATGAAACTCTTGAAATCCACAAAAGAAAAATTTACGAAAGTTGACCTGTGTACGTACCTGCCAGATTCAAACCTGAATCACTTACAAAATGAAGTTTCACTGCAAAAAATACTTTTCTTACTTGAGTTTTTTTCTTGTTTCTAGTCCAAAAATCTAAAACTTCTTAAACCTAGTAACATTTTCTAGAAAAGTCAAAAAATATTGTCGTTTTTAGAAATAATATGTCAAAATGAAGCAACTTTTTCTTTAAAACAAGCTAAATAATCTGATTTATTTACGGCAGATTATTTTGCTAGTTTTAAGGAAAAACTTGCTTAATTTTGACATATTATTTCTAAAATCTAGACAATATCTTTTACTTTTCTAGAAGATGCTTCTTGATTTAAGAATGTTTAGATATTTGGACTAGAAACAAGACAAAAACTAAGTAAGTAAGTAGTTTCTAAGTAAGAAAATATTTTTTTGCAGTGTAGACATTTAGCTAGTCTCTCCATCCTCGAAAAATGTTACTTATACCAAGCACACGAGGCATTTTTGCTCTTGAGTCTCTTTGCGTAAAACTGAAGGCGTTTACCAGGGATAAAGAGAAATGTTTCCTATTACAGTGACAGAGTGCGCAACACAGGGACGAATGAGATGGAGGTTGAAGGGAGAAGGAGGGTAGAGTGGCAAGAAGGAAATAAACATTCACAAAATGCAGAGAGAGAGAGAGAGAGAGAGAGAGAGAGAGAGAGAGAGAGAGAAGGACGGGCAAGGATGGATGAAGCAACTAAGCTATGTACGCTGCCAAAATCGTAGAAATAAATTAAAAAGGAGGAGCATGGGCCTAGCAAAGGAAGTTTGTTTTGCTGTGACGTTTGCGCAGAGTCGAAAGATCTTCTGTCCTGTCGAGACGGATATGACTGCAGCCAAAAAAATCTTTCCTTCAGACTTCAGCCAAAAGTTGAAGAGAGATCATAGCTCTCTCACGCTGGCAGAACTGAATAATAATTTTAAAAAGTTTCACACATGATCACTCGAGCATTTAACTTCTTCCCTAATTAGTACACAATAAAAAAAAAACAAGTTAAGCGAAGGCATTATTTAATTTTGTAAACAACAATTAGACAGAAATTCATTCTGATAACTCGCTTTTTAATTTCGAGCTTTGATATGCTATTAGCGAATAAATTATGGTGCTTGATTAAATTGTTTGGTATTAAGTGGCACGCTGATGACATGGTAATTGTTGCTTTCAAAACACCTTTATGGGTTTTTATGCAGCTGAAACAGATGTAGTTGATATTTGACCCTGGGGGAATGACTCAAAAGCAAAACCAGAGGGAAAATATAGGGTTAAAAGAGGCAGTTAAAAGAAACTGATTGAAGAAGTGATTATAGAAATTATTTAATGAATCGTTTTATTCTTACAACTGTTTTATTGCTCATTTGTACATTTTGCTACTGTTTCCTTCAACACATGTTACGTTTTATTATTTTTGATACACATCCATTATCTGACAAAAGTCTTGTCGATTATTCAAGTTTTAGGAACAACAAATAATAACTTGACTTCTAGTTGATCATTTGGTATCAGAAGTGGCTTATATGAAAGGCAAAGACCTCTAGATTAGGCTTATTTTACCAAAATAAAATATGATCATGCCTTGATTTTTAATTATTTAATTAGGACAATAAGATCTGACTTTGCTTAGACAAAAGCCTTGTCACTTAACAGAAATACTGTACAGTATAGAATATAAAGTCATGGTGCAGTGGAAATAGAATTAATATTGTGTATGACTCCCATGAGCTTGGCCGACTGCATTCGTACATCTCAGCAATGACTCAAATAACTTATTATTAAAGTAATCTGGAATGGCAAAGAAAGCGTTCTGCAGGACTCCCAGAGTTCATCAAGATACTTTGGAGTCATCTTCAATGCCTCCTCCATCTTACCCCAGACATGCTCAATAATGTTCATATCTGGTGATTGGGCTGGCAAATACTGGATAAAACAAGATTATGTGACTGATAAAGCAAGCGAATGCTCCATATTTTATATTACTCCACAGAGGGGTCACATTTTAAACCTCAATTGG
Organism: Danio kyathit; assembly: GCA_903798195.1. Classification (NCBI taxonomy): domain Eukaryota; kingdom Metazoa; phylum Chordata; class Actinopteri; order Cypriniformes; family Danionidae; genus Danio; species Danio kyathit. The sequence continues at coordinate 58,650,740 of LR812519.1, forward strand.
TCTCATGCAATCATGTTATGCAAAATCGCAGGATAGAGTTTACCAAACTTGAACTTTCAAACGCTGCGACATGCGAAATTCGTTGCACGAGCTTGCGTTTCTGTTTCCTGCATATGAATGGAGCGAAAAGTGCAGTGTGACTGCAGCTTTAGTCATATGTTGGTGAACTTTGCACAAAGTAAATGACATTTCGACTAGCGTCCTACTAGCGAAATACTGAATCTGAAGGTTCTTCGTAAAACTGATTGGTTCCTGATTGAGCTGTGTTCGAGGCAGTGTAAATTACTCTACAGTATAGGCATGCATACACCTGCATCTTCATTACATCAGTATCATTGTGCCACTGCATTTGCTGCAGATCCATGTGGTATGTATTGTAGCAGAATTAACTGTTTGTGAATTACTAAATGACATATAAGTGATCCTTGATATGTTATATTGGCTTAATTTGTCATATCCTCCAGCAAAGAAAGTCTTCTCATGCGGGAGAAATGTTGATGTGTGTTAGTCCAGTTTCTGAACTGCACATGGAATATTACTATTCTGATTGAGGTATACTGTAATGTTTATAGAGTTATACTGTTTAATAATGCCTCTTATGTGTGAACTGGTTTGGTTTAAATGAACAGACTGCTGTGCTGAGAGATACGCAGATGCATGTAAGCAAATATCTCATCTTGTGGTGGAAAAATAAATGAATAATGCAGTGCATGACAACAGTTCCAGTCTCTGTTTTTATACGAGCTCAATCGGATTAGTCATTTTACACCTATATTGTTTGGACATTTTCAAGCACAAGGATGGCCTTTAAGGATTTAAAAGTAACATTAATGTCTGTTTGTCTTTAGTATTGTGTGGTAATCCTTTTATAAAAGCAAGACGTAGTGCCCCATAGCTGTTTTAAATTCACTGCAAGCTTTATTAGATTTTTGAAAATGCTTTTCACACTAATTTAAGAAAGTTTCACTGAAAAAAAAGTGTTATTCTGTGGCGTTGCAGGGAAAAAAATTATTTTAGGAGAACCTTCAAGTGAACCAAAAATTTTTAAATGTATTTTAATGAAATAATCTTGAACTGAAATCACACAAAATACTTTTAAGAAAAATTTCAGCTGATTTTCAAAGAAATATTAAAGAGCACCTATGATGAAAATCATCTCTTGGAAGCTGTTTAGACAGAACTGTGTGTAGAAACAGTGTTTTCACTGTCATATTGAAGTGATAGAAACACAATAAGTGTCTTTATTTAAATTTTCTAACTTGAATATACAATCCAAATCTCCCATTTTGAGGCCGACCGTAACGTGATGTAGGAAAGCGGTTTCCTGCCCACCGAATTGATTGACAGCCGCGTATTAACATGTCTTGGGGAGGGTTGGGGAGTCGCGGAAGAAAGTAAAGAGCAGGGCGGGGCGGGGAGTATTGCGGACGAACATAAAGAGGGTTGGGGAGCCGCGGAAGAAAATAAAGAGTGGGGTGGGGCGGAGAGTATTACGTAAGAACATTAAGAGGGTTGGGGAGTCGCGGAAGAAAGTAAAGAGCAGGGCGGGGCGGGGAGTATTGCGGACGAACATCAAGAGGGTTGGGGAGCCGCGGAAGAAAATAAAGAGTGGGGTGGGGCGGAGAGTATTACGTAAGAACATTAAGAGGGTTGGGGAGTCGCGGAAGAAAGTAAAGAGCAGGGCGGGGCGGGGCGGGGAGTATTGCGGACAAACATGAAGAGGGTTGGGGAGTCGCAGAAGAATGTAAAGAGCAGGGCGGGGCGGGGAGTATTGCGGACAAACATGAAGAGGGTTGGGGAGTCGCAGAAGAATGTAAAGAGCAGGGCGGGGCGGGGAGTATTGCGGACAAACATGAAGAGGGTTGGGGAGTCGCAGAAGAAAGTAAAGAGCAGGGCGGGGGCGGGGAGTATTGCGGACAAACATAAAGAGGGTTGGGGAGTCGCAGAAGAAAGTAAAGAGCAGGGCGGGGCGGGGAGTATTGCGGACAAACATGAAGAGGGTTGGGGAGTCGCTGAAGAAAGTAAAGAGCGGGGCGGGGCGGGGAGTATTGCGGAAGAACATAAAGAGGGTTGGGGAGCCGCGGAAGAAAATAAAGAGCAGAGCGGGCAGGGAGTATTGCGGACAAACATGAAGAGGGTTGGGGAGTCGCTGAAGAAAGTAAAGAGCGGGGTGGGGAGGCGAGTATTGCAGACGAACATAAAAAGGGTTGGGGAGTCGCGGAAGAAAATAAAAAGCAGAGCGGGCAGGGAGTATTGCGGACAAACATGAAGAGGGTTGGGGAGTCGCAGAAGAATGTAAAGGGCAGAGCAGGGAGTATTGCGGATGAACATGAAGAGGGTTGGGGAGTCGCGGAAGAAAGTAGAGAGTGGGGCGGGGAGTATTGCGGACGAACATGAAGAGGGTTGGGGAGTCGCGGTAGAAAGTGAAAAGCAGTGCGAGGCCGGGCGGACGTGCATGTGAGGAGGGGGATTGGTAAAAGGAGGTGCCAGATCCCGCTTGTTCCGGCACAAAGTAAGCCCTGCCACAGCCGCATGTCATTACAATTATAAAAGAAGACGCTTCAATCCTGGTTTGTGGATGTTAAATCAGGTTTATTTTGTACATTAACATAACGGATATCCATACAGCAGTGTATATTAACACATATCCTGTCACATTTGCCATCCAAAACAGTACAAAGTTAAACACGCGCTGTGTGTGTGCGTGAACTTTGTAATGACATTGTGTGTGACTCATCGTTGCAGAAAGGCTTGAATTAACTCCACAACAGATACATACTTACTGTAGTATTTCTCACAAACGTTACATGAGATCTGCTTCCTTCATGTCTGTCACTGTTCTGTTTATCTGACGCGGCCGGAGATTGAGGCACACTCTGACAGGCATGTGTGAATGGTGGGCGGGGAAATCTAGCATTAAAGGCAAAGGCAACAAAAACAGCTACATTATGTTCAGAGCAGGAAATTCCAACATTCGGAAAGGTATAATAAATAGTCTGATGGGTGTTTTGATCTGAAACTTAACAGACACCTTCTGGAGACACAAAAGACTCATCCTAAATCTTTAAAAAGGGGTAAAATAGGTGCCCTTTAACATAATTTTATTTAACTTGAAGTGCTAAAATAACTCAAACTGGAATAAAAGGCAATAAATAATATGAACTGACCTATTTAAAAAACTAATAATAATAAAAATGACAAATATCATGATAATATAATAACTATAGCAGTATATCAATGAGGCAAAATTAGCCCTGACTTTTCCACGGCAGTGTTTATTTACTAGAAAAGCACAGTTGAGCACACTAAAGTATGTAAACAGACTCATCAGTCCCTGTTCTCTCCTTTATAGAGCTCAGAGAGGTAAAAGCTTACTCCAGTACGACACTGTTATGTTTTTTTTTTTCTCTCCTGGAAGGGAGTTAATACATTTCCTTTCTATCAGCAGGGAAGCACTGTTTGTACGTATCACTGCTGGAGGAAAAGGCAACAGATCGTCGGTTTTCCTCTCCTTTGTTACCTGGGGGGACCCAGTTCGGGACTCAGCAGTGGGTAAAAAGTGAGAAAGCAATTGCTAACATCATGGGGAATTGAGTACACCCCAGGACGGAAAGAGAATCTTGTGCTGTTGTTTTTAGCCAGCCCTCAGAAACGGGGTGGTGGAATCGCTTGGGTTTGTTGGTGGTACTGTCAGCTCAGGATTGGATTGCCAGCAAGTGCATTCAATCCCATGAGTCTCACCTTTCTTCTTCCTCAGCATTTAATATTCTGTAGTGTGAACAACAGCTACTGTCACCTTTGAGCTCTCACGCACTAGTTATTGTTTTGTTGTCATCAAAAAATTAAGAGAAATGTATTTCAGTCCCCTCTCGCTCTCTATTTCAGGCTTGAATAAATAGCAATTTCTTGTTGTTTAAATAAGTAAATATATAGTTCTGCTCTCGCGCTCAGCTTATGCTTATGAAATCCTTTTGTATTCTTCTGCTCTTTTGTTTTGCCTCTATAAGAGGTTTTGTTGCCGGAGTGTCTCAGCGGAATGGGGTGATATAAGGATTATGTGTCTCCAAATGACATTTAAACAGGGGATCAGCAAAAGATTTGGGGGAAAGATTGGTGGACCTGTGGTGTATCTGTTGTGTGTACGTGTTTTACATGAACTATGTGCCCTCAAAATGGACAAAAGGCATGGGTTATATGCTTACTATGTTTTTTGTTGAATAAGGCTGATTTATTAATACAATTTTATCACTTGTGGCTGTGTTTTTGTCAGAAAACATTTTCACATTCATCAAAAATTGATGTATATATTATATATATATATATATATATATATATATATATATATATATATATATATATATATATATATATATATATATATATATATATATATAACAGTATACAACTGTCTGGTTCTTGAATCTGCCGTGTGATATTCTGCCAGTAACAGCACTCATACTGTCGCTTCACCCTTCACCCTTGTGTATTACTCCACTCACATACAGCAACAAGCAGAGGACACTCTACAGTTTGACAAATATTGCTGCTGTTGGGCAACATAATGTACTTTTGAGGCTTTTTAGTCAAGAATGTAGTTGTTTAGATTGTAACTATGCAGTTTATTTATAAGGAAAGTACCTATTTTAAAATATTTATAATTTCTGAGAGCCATTGGCCTTTCTTTGAGCAAAGATGGTTGACGATGTTCATCCACAAGATGGCGACAGAGACCGCATAATAAGCCCTATGAGAAAATGCGTAATTTCAAACTACAGCTGATCAAATCATTATTAAACTGGTGAATGACTTTCTAAGTCGATCTTTCTCTTTTGTATGCTGTAGTGCTGTATTTATACCATAGTAATATTGTGATCTTCCAATTGCAACAGAGAAATACTGGGAGATTTCTCTGTAGACTGATGGTATTTCATGCCGTTCAGCCTTATAATCTTAAAATGTGAGCAAAATCACCTGTTTTGTCATCACTTTGGACATTACGCTAGAGAATCATTCAATCACTAGCTCTAAATTGATATTGGTGAATGAGCAACGCCTTCTGCTGTTCTGACGTCAGCTGCAGATGTGAATGAATGGTGGAAGAACGTAGTTCCTGTTACAAAAGGGTTTTGAGAGTCTCCGCGTTTGATTTTCTTTTATATACACACAATTGTGCCGTCTAACTGTTGTATAAACACAGTATCACACTTGTAGCAGTGCGATATGTTTGTATATCGTCACTGGTGGGACACTAAAGCACCAACACACGCCTCCCACTAGTGCCGATATACAGCCACATCGCACTGCTACGAGTGTGATATTGCTCATATATTAATTCATTCATTTTCTTTTCAGCTTAGTCCCTTTATTAATCTGGTGTCGCCACAGCGGAATGAACCGTAAACTTATCCAGCATATGTTTTACGCAGCGGATGCCCTTCCAGCTGCATCCCATCACTGGGAAACATCCATACACACTCATACACTACGGACAATTTAGCTTACCCAATTCCCCTACAGCGCATGTCTTTGGACTGTGGGGGAAACCCGAGCTCTGTATCTTAATTATGCATAATTTTAAGACTTAATATGAATGAAATGGATGAGTTAAAAAAATTAACCCCCTTCACAGTTGTCATAAAGAATAATATTAGATATTTACACCAATATAATTTTTTGTACAAGGCTGTAAACACCTTTTTTTTCTGCTGTACACTTGGCCATTTTAACATTGGAATCAATAGAAGTTTGCTCTGTTTTGGAGCCAGCCCCAGTGGCCTTTTGATGAATTGCAGATTCAGTTAATTTTATTAGCTTCATGATTGAGATCGGGAGACTACTGCTTGTTTAGAATAGAGATTTGCCACTAGGCGACAGTATGGCTCAGTGGTTAGCACTCAGCACTCAGTGGTTCGCCTCACAGCAAGAAGGTCGCTGGTTCGAGTCTAAGCTGTTTGGATGTTCTTCACATGGGTTTCCTCCGGGTGATCCGGTTTCCCCCCACAGTCCAAAGACATGCGCTATAGGAGAATTGAATAAACTAAATTGACCATAGTGTATGTGTGGGAATGAGTGTGTATGGGTGTTTCCCAGTTCTGGGTTGCAGCTGGAAGGGCGACCCCTGATAAATAAAGTGACTAAGCCAAAGAAAAATGAATGAATAAATTTGCCACTTACAACCTTTTCAGCCCTGTTTACACCTGGTTTTTAACATTTGTTTTCAGGTATTTGATGACTGGTGGTCAGCAAAGACACATTACAGTTTCTACCTGTTACAAACATGTTCAAATGTCAGTTCAAATGTTTTGACCGTAATCCATGTGTTTTGGTACAGTGCCATGAAGTATGATTACCTTATTTGGTGTGCTTTCTCACAACATGTCGCATAATGATTATGTGTTCATTCAGAGAGAGAGAGAGAAAGTAAAGAGTAGTGGCATTTCATTGACTTTTGAGGCATTCAATCAAGTTTTGGGGTACATTTGATAGCATGTATTTTCAGCTACCTATTGAAGTTCCAAGTGAAGCAGAATATTGAGTAGGGTGGGCTTTTATTTTTCACTCACAGCAAACTAATGGTTGGAGGGGCGTGGCTAAGCATATTTTGCACTAGCTGTCAAACTGAAGTCATTAGAGAAGCATACCATTCTAGAGCCATTTTTTCAGTGCAAAACTTTTTTAACTTGCATGAATTGCATGCATGGATTAATTGTTGAGACTAACAATATGCACTAGCAAAATAAACATATCAAATTCCAGGTGCAAACAGGGGCTTCTATAGGTAGTTAAATTAATTTATATGTGTAGTCATTCAGTCTGAATGTTTTCATACACTCTCAGAAATAAAGGTACGTGAGCTGTCACTGGGGTGGTACTTTTTCAAAAGTTACAAATTTGTACCTAAAAGGTCCATATTAATACTTTAAGGGTACATATTAGTACCTTAAAAGTACAAAAGTGTTTCTCTTAAAATTTTCAGGTACTTATATATGCATTTGAGGTACCAATATGTACCCTTTAAGTACAAACATGTACCTTCTGAAAAGGTACCACCCCAGTGACAGCTTGCGTACCTTTATTTCTGAGAGTGTAGTATAAATGCAGATTCCACCACCATAAATGCCACCAACATCCTTTTTATTTGCTTGATTTCATAGGCTTTGTAACGTAGTAAAAAAAAAAGAAATATATATATATATATATATATATATATATATATATATATATATATATATATATATATATATATATATATATATATATATAGGATACATTCACAGGATACTCCCAGGATACATCACTTCCCAGGATACATCACTGAGGATGTGTCCCAAATGCATCCATGAGATGTTTCTTGCATATATATATAAATAGCGAAGAGTCTCCACAAAATGTTCACAAGAGATGCATGCCAATACGAGGCTGTTTGCTTTTTTTCAGCATTTGATTATTTTATGTGGAATTGGTTTGCGGTTACAAATATTGGGTATTCAGATTCATCACTTTGACATGGTTCAAACAGACTGTTTACAGATGAAATATAATTTGCATTAACTTTCCTTAAGTCTTGGTGCTTTGTTTGTTTCTTTGTGAATGCTTGTATACACTACCTGACAAAAGTCTTGTCGCCTATCCAGGTTTTAGTAACAACAAATAATAACTTGACTTCTAGTTGATCATTTGGTATCAGAACTGGCTTATATGAAAGGTAAGATCTCTAGATTAGGCTTATTTTACCAAAATAAAATATGATCATGACTTGATTTTTAATTATTTAATGAGGACAGTAAGATCTGACTTTGCTTAGACAAACACCTTGTCACTTGACAGAAATAATGTACAGTAGAATATAAAGTCATGGTGCAGTGGAAAAAGCTTTAATATTGTGTATGACTCCTATGAGCTTGGAGGACTGCATCCATACATCTCTGCAATGATTCAAATAACTTATTAATAAAGTCATCTGGAATGGCAAAGAAAGCATTCTGCAGGACTCCCAGAGTTCATCAAGATTCTTTGGATTCATCTTCAATGCCTCCCCCTTCATCTTACCCCAGACATGCTCAATAATGTTCATGTCTGGTGACTGGGCTGGCTAATCCTGAAGCACCTTGACCTTCTTTTCTTTTAGAAACATTGATGTGGAGGCTGAAGTATGAGAAGGAGCGCTATCCTGCTGAAGAATTTGCTCTCTCCTGTGTTTTATAATGTAATGGGCAGCACAATGTCTTGATACCTCATGCTGTTGATGTTGCCATCCACTCTGCAGATCTCGTGCATACCCCCATACTGAATGTAACCCCAAACCATGACTTTTCCTTTATCAAACTGTTGTTTGTTGCTTTTACAACTGGGATCGCCGACAAGACATTTGTCAGGTAGTGTACCTGTGGCGTTTCTTCTATGTATTTTTTTATTTTGTGAAAAATGTACTAAAGTAAAGCTGGAAATTAGTGTGCGAAGAGCACTCCATTCCACTGAAACACACCGCTCCAAACTAGTCTATATGTAAAGCTTGAAGTTATTGGTTCACATTATTTTCTATAAATCTATTATTTGAGGCTTAAATTTGATATAGACATGTATTCATGGCATATATTGTTTGTCTAGCATCCCCACCCACTTAAATGTGAAGAAATGTGACTATAATTTCATATTTTGACACCTCTCATGTATCTCACTCGAGATAACAGCTGTTTACCACGATTCAACATGTCTTTACTACACCAGTGAGCTTTTCCTTGCATTGATAAGCCAATACCTACATCTGGTCGACAAATCATTGCGGGTGAATTCGGAGCACAGCCGCTTGAATTGATCACCGCCGCCGCTCACTGTATTCAATGGCTAGTCAACCTGACCTAGAATTGCTACTTATTACAATATGGACTGAACCATCCGGCCGGATCAAAGCAGGGGGGTAGCGAGCACACACCAGCAGCGCTCGCTCATTTCTAATGGGGGAAGCCATGTTTAGTGCCGTGAGCTATTTTAATCACTCTTGTTTCGTAAGAAAAGGCAATGACTAGCACGTTTTGCGGCGAGTGAAGCGCTCGCGAAGCCCCGTCGCGCCGAACCGGACACCCCTCCGTGTTTTTCCAACCGCACACTTTTCACTATTAAAATATAGCGGCTTTCCCCAACCACTGTAAAGGAGAGCAGTCCAAAGAAAAAAGGAAATAATGTATCGTTTTTGCATCTAAAACACAAAGTATCGATTTAACAAAAGAAACAGGCACAAGTGGTCCGATATATTGTCTATAAGGACTGTCGTTGATCCTCGTATGAGATCTTTGTGTCGCCGCTGCCAGCTGCGGTTATTATTTGATCCACTGCTATTTTTAACGCCTATCACTCGCTCTACAAATACACTGCAGACTTGATTTAAAGCGTTTATTCTAGTGGATCTCTAGCACACAAGAGCCTGCATGATTTTAAGCTCTCTCCCTCTCTCTCTTTGGCCAGGAGCTTGATAAAACAGCTCCCCTCCCCCAAGCTTTGGCGAAACAGGAACAACTTCTTTGAGAGAGAAAAAAGGGCTGCACAAGTTTGGAACGTCTTGGATCAGCCGTTTGGCCATTTGTAGTCCGGAGCTGAGATTTTTCCCCCTACACCGATTCTTTGGGCTTTTACCTGGGATTGTCGGAGCCCTTTGTTAGCGAGAAGGCTCGGGCATCCATGCTCTTGATTTTTTGTTCTTTGGAAAATGGGATACCTCTAGGATTATAATGAGGGGAACGCGCTCGCTTGTGGAATAACTTCACTTTTTTTTGGGAATGGAATTCGCGGAGCCCTGATTTTTTTGTATATCAGTTGCAAATGCAATGGGAAAAGTGCTTTGTGTGGAATATTTGCTGTTGCCGTGCTCAACATGGGTAAGATTTGTTTTGCTTTCGTTCCTACTTTTTCTTCCATGCTCGATTGGCCTTACTCCCATTGAAATCCACACAGGAATGTTCAAAGAACTGCTCGTTTTTTGACCGTATGCTTTGAAACTTCATATTTAACTGAACTTGGATGTGTTATAGTTTCTCATTCATCCATATGCATTGATAGCAAGGCACGTATAACTTTCTCACAAATGCCATTATGGCTGGAGATGCTAAAGGAAGCTTGTTTTTCCCACCCCGCGGTTTTCCCTCTCTGAATGCAAACTTTTAATCGCAAAAAGTCTGCAGACTTCATTTTAAAACATTTATTATCCCTATACATAATGCGTTTAAAACACGTTTTGGTGCTTTTGTGAACTTCTCTGCTTCCCCAACTTTCCTCGTTTTGTCCACTCAGGGAATCCACCAGGTTACAAGGAAGTTCGTGAGGCCGCCGCTGCGTGTTTTTACAGCTCTCCATTGTTACATCAAACCCCATTTACTTTTCTTCCAGTGTTGCTAAAACCCTCGTTTTGAAACCGTATATCCAGCTGAACGTGATACGCAGCTCTGCTGCAGATATAAATGGTGTTTTGTTGTCTTTTAGCTTCCTCTGTGTGCAGGTATCTGTGTTGGGTTACTCGAGAGAGGCTAGTTAACTCTGCCCAGGCCTGCACACAGCAGGGTGGATCACAAATGGGCAAAAACATAAGCAACCAAGGGACTTTTTTGAGTTTCATCTTTTTCAGAAGGTTGTTAAAACGGTTATGGCTTCTGGGAGTTTTGGCTTTGCGCTTAAATTAGGCTTGTTAAGGTTGTCACGGTCAAGGAACTCTCATACTCTGCATATTTGTGATTTTATTCAAAAGGAAAACCCATGTTTGTTGGGTGTGGTGGTTTGCCAAGGATGAATGTATATCCTTAAATGATTTATTTATAGGTAATACAACCTCAGGATACCATGATATGAACTTGAGTGATTTTAAGTGCATTATGTATGAACATTAAAGGCCGGACGACTATATATCATTTTTAAGTTATTGGTACTTGGCATCAGATCACGATTTAGATATTGATGAAGAATTATGTTTATTATTCACATCTTTTTTATGGTCAAGAGTACGGCACAGATTGCATGCTGTAAGAGCTAATAAATTACAGTGTTTTTCTTGGTAAGGGCTGACCTTTTAAAATACAGGCTCTTTTATTAAATACAGCCTTATAATGTAACTACTGTGTGTTTGGGAATCTAAGCACTACTTTGTTGGGTCATTTGTACTTTAAATGCTTTGAAACACTAAAAGAAGCATGTTTACCTCAGATTCAAACTTGAATGCACTTTGCTAATCTCGTAGACAAGGGGTCCCCAAACTTTTTCGTATGAAGGGCCAAATACTATTAAGAGCTGTGGGGAGGTGAATATACCAAACTATATTACAATAAATTTGCCTTGAGTAATTTCCTAATTTATATCACAACATTTTTAAATAAATAGAAAACATCACTTTAAGTTGTGTTATCTAATGCAGTATAACTTTTTAAATGACAACTGATTGCAATAAAATCACAAACAGTCACATTTATAACACAGAGTTCAATGCTGAATGCTCTAGTCAAGCAGAGTCTTCCTTTGCCTTGATTTGCTCACCAAAGTCTCTGCATTGTCGGGTGACAGTATGTATATTTAAACAAAATCTGATTAATTTACTCCAATTGATCGAAACATTTAATTTAAGTTAACTTTAACAATAAATCAAACAAAGGGTTACATTAAAGTTGAATTGAGTGAATTAAATCTCAAAACCATTCCCATCATTCTCCCTCTCTTCTCAGGTGGGATGGTGGGCCAAATCAAAAATTACCATTGGGCCAGCTTTGGTATAGGTTTTGGTAAAGGTTACCATAGGCCCTAGTTTGGGTATCTCTGGTATAGAGTATAGTAGCCATATTGACCTGGAAATATGTAACTTTTCAATTTCCATCAGCCTTAGTACACAATGTAACTAGAGAAGAGTCAAGGAAAATGATCTAAGTGGGGTAAGTAAAATCTTGTTTTTCCTTTGAAATATGGATACACAGTGGAGTTCGATGCTGAATACACTAGTCAAGCAGAATCTGCCTTTGACTTAATTTTCTCACCAAAGTCTCTGCACTGTCAGGTGACAGTATCTACATTCAAACAAAATCTGATTAAGTTACTCCATTTAATTGAAACATTTAATTTCAGTTAGCTTTTAACAATAAGACAAGGAAACGAACAAAAAAAAGGGTTCCTTTAAATTTGAATTGACCATCTCCAAATCATCCTCATCATTCTCCCTCTCTTCTCAGATGAGATGGAGGGCCAAATCAAAGGTTACCATGGGCCAACTTTGGCTCGTGGGCCCTAGTTTGGGCATCTCTGTTGTAGACTAACCAGACATTATTGAAATCTAACCCCAATTTCTTAACTAGTACACTGTAAAACCCAACAGTCAACTTTATCAAATGAAATGAGTGTAACTTAAAATTGACTCAGTTAAATCTACTCATTGGAAAAGAGTTTTGAACTCAGTGCTGAAGGTAATGAATTAATTAAACACTGCATTACTTTAACTTTAATGGAGTAAGTTCACAGTACTTGTATAGGTCAGGTTTTTTTTTTTTTTAACTCCAAATTGTTTGTAGCAATCCGTTTCCTCAGACGGTTTGAGTTGCCTTAACTTAATGGGTTTTACAGTACTCAGTTGGTGTGAGTTCTCTTCATTTATTGGGTTTTACTGTATTCAAATTGCTTCATTTACTCAAATGTGTTAAGTTCACAGTACTCGTATAGATTAGTATTTTTAACTCAAATGGTTTGTTGCAATCGGTTTCCTCAAATGGTTTTGAGTTACCTTAACTTTTTGGGTTTACAGTATAAGAATGTCTGTGTGTTTAGAGAATGGAATCCTTGTTGTACCTGTGCACAAAGTGAGTCATGTAATTGCTATCGTAGGTTTGCTTGGTTTTGTCAAGAATTAGCTTGTGGTGAAGTTCGTTAGAATGATTGGATAGAGGGAAAGTTTTGTGTTTCTTGGATTTATTTTATTTATTTTTTTCTTCTGGCAAGCATTTTATCTGTTTTGGCTTCACCTCACCACAGCATTCAGCAATAATGCCCGGTATTTGTCCCAGGTCACCGTGCAGAAGAGAATCCCGACTCTAAACTTATTTGGAGGTTTCTGAAATATTGCACACTGTGACATTCGAGAACAGTTGGGTTTTTCTTTATTGAATCGTGGTTTCTGAACTGCACTGGGATTATTTGGTGCTTTTCTTTTTAAGAATGGTTTCTTAATTTTGCACTCACTGTCCATGAAAGCTCATCATTACTTTTAGAACTAATACACAATCTGAGCACAACTAGTTCATCCAAAATAAATGCTAAATTACATCACACAACCATCTAGTCTTCAGATCTTCTATGGTTATGTGCAGGCTTGTGGTCTGACTCTGAACTTTGTTTTTTTTTTTCTCTACAGGTGTTCGGATAAAGTCTGTGATCTCCTGAGCTCACTGGTTTAATCTACAGGAGGAGGCGCACAGAAATTCACACGCTATTTACAGTGGAAATTATTTGCGCACACTCTTCAGATGAGGGAGAACAGGAGAGTCTGAAACCTGAGGGCTATTCAAGGTAAGTCTGTAGTGCAATGCACAGACTGTCTTGTTTCACATTTTAAGGCCTTTCTGATTAGTTTATACTGCTAAGAATGAATTACAGTATTACTTAAAATCAGATGCATCTTTACAAAGCTCTTGTTTGGCTGATGGGAGACTGATTATTTGTTTGAGTCCATTAAGGACCAAAACAGCCTAATAAATTGATATTAGGGTTATTAATTGATTTTGATTTCACTAGTTCCTTATGCTTGAGATAAGGGATTTTTTAATTGTTGTACAGTTTTGACTAATACCAGAAATTGTGTGAGGTTTGCTCCATAATAAGAAATTATGAGCTAGGGTTGGGCGATGATGACCAATTTAGCATCGTACGATGTCTAATGTGAAAATTCGCAATGGACGATGGCATCGTCTTCATAGGCGGAGGTGTATTAATTATTTGTGAATAATTAATTTATAACGAATTAATTATTTGTAGCCTACTGTTTCATCCACCACCGCGGTGGATGGCGGAGGGGTATCGCGGACGAAAGTGATGAGGGTTGGGGAGTCGCGGAAGAAAGTGAAAATGAACAGCGGACGGGAGGAGGGCGATTGAGGAGGGAGATCAGTGAAATGAGGTTCCGGATCCAGCGTGTTCCGGCACAAATTAAGCTCTGGATAGAGACAAGATTATTTAAATATCACATTTAACAACTATAGTGAGACACGATCCAGCGAAAAACTTTTGATAAACTGTCCGACGTACACTGTTCTCTGGAGCTCAGACAAGCTGTGTCTTTGTGTGTGTGGTCATGTGATGTGTGTTTGCAGCGGACGGAGGGCTGTTCAGAAATGCTAGATGAAACACCAGTGTGGACGTGGGTCATTTTCGGTCTAAAATGCCATTTTAAAACTAAGCTGTATTAGTGTAAACGGGGCTCGAGTGTGTGTTTTTCATGAGCGGGTTTGCAACGGGGGCGGGGCAGAGGATCAGCGATGCCGACTCAGCATCGTGATGTCTATTGGCCATGGGCCATGGGCGATGGACGATGGCATCGTCTATCGGCCCAACCCTATTATATATAAATATTCCACAATTTTTTCCATGCTGAACAAAACGAGAAATTCTTTCAATAATAATAGACATAATAGGATGTAAAATCATCTTAAATGTAGTAATTTACTATACAATCTAAATTCTGCTGTCAGTCATTTAATTCTGATTTCATTCAGGTATTAAGTTTAACCAGAGAAATAGAGTTCTGTGAATGGATTATGCAGCCTGTTTTAGTGAACTACCTCAACCAATTCATGCAAAAATATTTGCTCGAAAGAATAATGTTGTTATTGTTTGGCTTTTGGAGATTTGTGATGTATTGCAGTTGGTGCATTTGCGTGAAGGATAGCTCTATTCCCCTTCATTGCAACTTCATGAAACTAACAATCATATTAAAAATATATAATCGCTGTATGGGTTTAGGAATGACCTAAGAGAGAGTGAGTAATTGGAACTTGTGTATTTCCTCCTTGTGGCTAAAACACAAATATTCTGTTCTCATTTATAAGGGATTCCTCTTTTAGGACCAAAATATTAAGGCTCATTTTCACTGAGAGGTATGGTTTGGTAGAGTACAGTACAGTATGCATTTATGTCCATTTCCACTGGCAAAGGTACCAAATAGCGAACTGTACAGTACTGCTTTTTGGTGCCCCTTTTCTAAGAGTAGCTAGCACAACAGAATGGTACCAAAAGGATAAAGCTGAACTTGATGCTGATTTGTTTACAGAGAATTGTCACCAGCACATGCAAGGAGTTGAGAGAACGTCAAAACTGGAAATACCATTTTTAAATGCACAGTAGGGCTGGGCGATTAATCGAAATTGACATTTAGAAACTGTAATCGATCAAATTTTTTCAGGTCGATTTTATTTTTTTTTTTTATTACTTTCTCTACCAGTCATGTGACCATGCAGAACTGAAAAAGGTTCAGCACTTTGCAGCCAGATCTGATCTCTATGGCTTTATTTCAATGACAAATGTTTTGAGCGCTGTAATACAAGTTGAGAGCGAAATTTTGATTTTAGGCCAAATCGCCCAGCCCTAATATACAGTCAAAACACAACAACATGATAATATAATGACGACAGTAGCCAAGTCAACCCAAGCTCAAACTAAGCTTGTTGTTTATGGGTATGTTCATGTTACCTCTAAATTTTTTTTTTTTTTTTTTAAATTTGTAAAATTTCGTCCTTTTGAAAGACTTTCATCTACAAACAAGAATAACATTGATTGCAACTTTCTAGCATACACTATGCCTACCAAGTAAGGGTACTGTTAGGCAGTGGAAACATAAGCCTGATCTGGGGGACCCGTACCGTACTGAACCATATTGCTCAGTGGAAACAAGCATTATAGATACTGTACTCTATAGAGCAAGAAGCAACCAAGTAGCAACATGCTAAACAACAACACCCTTTCACTGTGGCATTGGGTTTTGCAAAAAAAAAAAAAATTGGCATTGATTATTTTCACTGTTTAGATGTTACAAAGCACGAATGGAATTTACCTGCTACATTTAAACATGCCAATTAAGTCAAAGCGAATTTGAGAGTTCATGGGAAACAATGATTTGATTGTTTCTTCGCATGCAGTTTTACGCTCTTGCTCTTTCAGTGTCTGTCCTGTTCTCATATTTGGCAGATGTTCTCAGTATTCTGTATCACAGGGTTGGCTGTAGTCGTGGTATGTCCAGAGGTGACCCATGTGAAAAACCTGTCTTTTGGCCAAAGACAACTGTAGGCGTACGCTATGAATTGTGTTTGTGATGTGCTAATAAACTAACTATTCTCCGTTCTATTGAAACTTGAATGCGTGAAGTAAACTAGGTTTGTGTGTTAAAGGAATTTTCCCACATTGTTTAAGCCACTTTCATATAGTTTCATGACTTGCTGCTAGTTTTAACACTAAGGAAAGTAAGTGATGGAATTTCTTTTAGCTGTCCTATTTTATGAACGGCTCTTTAAATCTTTGCCTGTGAATTGTGCTGACTCCCATGAGAAGTCATTTACAGTATCTTTATGTTTAGAAGTATGGAATTGGCTTTTTGCTACTGGTGTCCCGCCTTTGTGCAAGTGCCCAACTTTTAACTCCGGGTCAAAGTTGATGATCGGCTTCATGGTACAAACAAAACCAGATTGTATTGTATTGATTTGGTTTTGTCAACTCAAAACTAATCCTGCAATACTGAGTTTGTTCAGCCAGCATCATGGCACAGGCCTCGGGTAACTTTTCTTGATCACCAAGGATCACATTTTCAGCTAGAAAATGTCTTTGTTTAATTTACTGTGAGAAAATTAATTGTATTTCTAGTGAGTCTGACAACATCAAATCTAGTGGGGTTTGCATCCTTTTAAAGAGTTCACTTTTAAATATGTTTATTTCCTGTCAACGTTTAAGCAGGTTCTTAAACACTGCTGATTGGACCTTGTGTTAACGTCATCAACAGATATAACGATGATTGGCTGTGAAGATCATCATTTTACCACTGTTCACCAAGTGCAAACACCGATACAGGGACATGAAGCATTTTAAAGCCGCGTTGATCAGTTGATCTATCAGCGGATTGATCATATGTCAGCTCCTAGACAGATCAGATGATTGACATGTCTTCGAAACTCAAGTTTTCTTGTATAGGTGTTTGCACTGGTTGGTGAACAATAGTGAAGAGTGGTAAAATGTTGACCTTCACAGCCCATCACAGTCATGTCTGTTGAGCATGTGAACACAATGGCCAATCAGCGGTGTTTAAGAACATGCTCAACAGGACTCAGATGTTAGTGGGACATTAATATTTTAATATTTACTGATTTGTACCAAAGTAGATTCTTTTTACAACCCTACTCTCTCATGAGCAGTCAATCACTGTATCTTTGCGATACGAGAACATGATTGGTTGATTGCTGCTGGTGTCCCACCTTTGTGCAAGTGCCCATAAACTCAGAGTCAAAGTTGATGATCAGCATCATGGTACCAACAAAACTTGATTGCATTGGATTGGTTTTGTCAATTCGAAACTAATCCTGCAATACTGAGTTTGTTGAGTTTAGCCAGCATCATGGCATTGGGCTTGGGTAACTTTTCTTGATCACCAAGGACCACATTTTCGGCTAAATAAAGTCTTTATGGTAATTTACGGAGTAAATTAATTGTATTTCTAGTGAGTCTGACAGCATCAAATATAGTTGGGTTGTAATCTTTTGAGAGCCAAGGGTTATCAAAAGTATCGAGTTCACTTTAAAAAATGTCTATTTTCTGCCAACATTTCAGCAGGTTCTTAAACCCTGCTGATTGGTCATTGTGTTTGTGCTTAATAGATATTATAATGATTTGGCTGTGAAGATTATCGGTTTACCACTGTTCACCAAGTGCAAACACCGATACACAGACATGAAACGTTTCAAAGCCACGTCAATCAGTTGATCGCTCGTATGTCAGCTCCTAGACAGATCAGATGATTGACATGGTTTCGAAACTCTCAAGTGTTCGTGTATACTTGTTTGCACTGGTTGGTGAAGAATGGTGAATAGTGGTAAAATGTCCAATCACGGCCGATCACAGTCATATCTGAACACTATGGTCAATCAAAAGTGTTTAAGAACATGCTCAACAGTGCTCAGAAGTTAGTGGGAAATGGATACTTTAGAATTTCAGTTCCGATTGGTACCCAAGTAGATTTTTTTTACAACCCCTCTACTCTCTCATGAGAAGTAAGTCACTGTATCTTTATGTCTCAAAGTACATGATCGGCTGTTTGCTGCTGATGTCCAATTATGTTGAAATGCTCATGAACTCTGGGTCAAAATTAACAGAAAAAGCTGATGATCAGCATCATGGGACCAACAAAACCTTATTGCACAGGTTTGGTCAACTAATTCTATAATATGGAGTTTGTTCAGCCAGCATCATGGTACAGGTTACTGGTAACTATTGATTAGCATTTCTGGCTCACCAAGGACCACCAAGAAAGGTATTTTTTAATGTCTTCTAGTAATGGATGGCCTGAAGGGGTGAGTAAATGAACAGTATTTCTAGTGAGTCTGACAGCGTCAAACCTAGTGGTGTTTGTATCCTTTTGAAGGCAGGGAAAATTTGTTTGTTAGTGAGTTGGGATTCTGGGAAGTTGAGTTCTCCATGTGCTGCATCAAACACCTACACAATGAATGCCAACCTGTAATCACCTCTACAGCCCATCTGTCCTGTCCTGCTCAGTGGCAGTGTAATGTCTTTAACGTGTGTGTTGTGAGCTGAATGGTGTGTCTGTACATTTGACAACAAGAAGTTTCTAATGCTTGTTTGCCTGTGAATTCTTTGCGATGACTGGACCTGTTGCTTGCATGCTCTTTGATTAGTACCATCCCTTCTTTTAGCTCTGTGTATGTTAGTTTGTGGTTTGCATTTCCTTTGCAGTTCATAATTAAAGGTGATCTTGATAAATGTGCAGGAGGATTTTATAAACCCCACTGGCCACAGCGGAAATCCTGCCCTTTAACCGGGGCTGGTCCTACTTCTCTTTATTGGTTGTCTTGTTGCCAGGGTTACTTCACTGAATTATGAGTGTCATTTATCACTGACGAACGTTTAAACCTCAGATTTTTTTTAAAGGTTTATAATACTTGCTGTTTAGCCTGTAGGTAAATCTGACATAACACTGAGTACATTGGAAAAGTTTTGACCAAAAACCCAAGTCCATATTTTTTTGCATGGTGGAAGCAAACAAGCAGGTTACTTGTCGAAAACGAACTGGCTTCTCTAGGAAAAATAGGATTTGCATGTGTAAATGTTCTCTGTTTTTGCTTTTTGTAGAAAGGTAAATGGTGGGATTGACTTTGAAAATGTATGCCCTTTGCTACGGAATCTTTACTTTAGTTCTAATAAAATGGTGGTAGTGGTAGTCTTTTTTTCTTCCATATTTTGAGATGTGAGTAAATCTGATTGAGAATAAAAGTGAAGCTGGTCCTTTGTTTTATCAGTTGTTGTTTTAATAAAGTGCCATAATGATTTGTAGCAGAAAAAAGCAAGTTGATTTGATTTGCAAAAATATAAGCAAAAATAAAGACGAAGGAATTATCAGCAAGAAAGTTAATTTTGGAAAGATCTTCAATATAGAGCCAGATCAATCAGTCTAAGAAATAATACATTTACAAAATATAATTCATCTCCGATTCGTGAATTCAAAACACAATTCGTAAATGCACAAATCCAATTCGTTTCATAACACGTTTAAAAAATCACTCCAATTCGTAAGTTCAAAATATGATTCAAAAATACACATCCAATTCGCAAATTCAAAATATGATCAAAAAACAAAAACAAATCTATTTCATGAATTCAAAATATTAATAAAAATACACATCCAATTTGTAAGTTCAAAAAAAAGATTCATAAATGCATGAATCCAATTCCTAAATTGTAAACACGATTCATAAATACAAGTTTTTCTTACGGAACCAATTGTGTGAATTGAAAACATGACTTGTAAATACACAAATCCAGTTGTGTGAATTGAAAACATGACTTGTAAATTCACAAATCTAATTGTGTGAATTGATGACACGACTCGTAAATACACAAATCCAATTGTGTAAATTGAAAACACGACTTGTAAATACACAAATCCAATTCATCTGGTGAAAATATTTATTATTTTTACTTGTAAATTCACAAATTGTGTGTTTTATTTATGAATTGTGTTTTGAATGTACAAATTGGAATTTGTAAATGTGAACTGTGCTGTGGATGTATTAATTTTATTTTGTAAATGTTTTATTTTTGAGATATTTCAATGCTGTAAGAGTATTAATAGGAACCTCTTATATTAATTGGTAAAGCAATTTACATTTAACACCTGTATGCCAAATGTTTGTAATAAACAATGATATTCCTTAAAAGGAGCTTTATATTAGACGAATGCCTTCATGACTATTGCAGCTGGATTTTTATTAAGTTGGCATTCCTGATTTGACATGCTGAGGATATAAAGGCCCTGTTTACAACTGGGATTAAAGGGACAGTACACAAAGCAAATGCAGCATTTTAAGAGTACTGGCGATACACTGAGAGTTTTTAAAGCAAAACGATCAGTTTGTGCAAGAAACTGAACATTACTTAGGCTATAACATTATTACCCAGAATCCACAGTCTTGACAAAAAGCCTTGAGCACATTCACATTAATTTGGAGAGCAAATATATAGTCAAGAGCCCCAGCTTTTTCATTTCGGCTGTATATGGTTGCTCTCAAAAATCTGCTAGCCGTTGACGAGGATTTTATGAATCACCAAGGTCTACTGTTTTAGCTTTCATGTCTAACAGAAACAAGTCACCTTCACCTTGAATGACCTGAGGGTGAGTTAATAAACAGTACTTTTTCTCTTTTTAGGCGAACTGTACTTTTAACTTCTAGGGTGATCTAGTCACAAGTGGAAATGGGAAATGCATTACTGTTTACACCTAGCAGTAGTATTTGTCTCAACTTGAGTGTTGAGTGTTCTTGTAGTTGTACTCTCATATTAGTGAAGAGATCTTTGTCAGGTAGGTAGTATTACCCATACTCAAAATTGGTGCTCTGCTTTTAACCCATCCAAGTGCACACACACGTTTTGAGTGAGAGTTCACACATACAGTGAGCGTACACCTGGAGCAGTAGGCAGCTATTGCTTCCAGCACCCGGGGAGCAATTAGGGGTTCGGTGCCTTGCTTAAGGGCAACTCTGTTGGGTATCGTAGTTAAAGTGATTGCAGTTCATTCACTCTCACCATTTTCAATTCCCAGCCAGGACCAGAAATCGAACCTGCAAGCTTTCTATTATAAGCTCAACTCCCTAATTATTAGGCTACAACTGCCCTAAACTAGCTAAACTTCATATTCACAAATAGAAAGCAATGGTTATTTGATTCTTAAGCTATTGGTAAGTTAATAAATCATTGTTTGGCTGGATTGACCAGATGAGTTGGTCCTGGACTTTTCTTGGATGCATCAGGGTACATTAGTGTCAATGTGATGTGAATGGACAACTCACTATGTTTAGATCACAAAAGTTTTTAGATGCATTGCATGTAGATCTGTAATCGGATCACTTAAGAATGAAGTTACAAACTGTGCCTAAGGTGCATTACTCTCTTGTAGACTGACATATATTGAACTCACCATAATCTAATTCAGATTGTGTTAGACAAAGCAGAAAATCTGTTTGTATCTGTGATACTCATTTACCTCATAGTCCAAAAAAGTAGTTTGTTATAGCACTGCATTTTTTACTTTCCAGTAAAGTTTGTTGCTGTTTACCAACATATTCTAGCTTTAGCATTAAAGCCCAGGACAAACCAAAAGCTGACATCAAAGAACTAGTGGAGATGAAAACCGACTGTTGTTACTTTGCAATGGCTGCGTCTGGACCAAACACCAAACAGACAACGCTAAATAAATCAAGGAAAACTGGAACTAGTGCTGCACACATACAAACCATAACGTGTATGTAGATTTTTCAAAATATTTCTGGCTCACCTCAGAAGGATTGTCTGATAATCCATATAATTTGCAAATATTTAAGTAATTAGACAAAGCAACAGCTGGCTTTTTTGTTTTTCCTCTTGACCTGGATCGTTTGCTTGGTTTGATCCAAGGTCAAGATAGTTCAAGTTTAGTTCATTCACAGCAGGCTAACATGTACTGTTTGTGTTCGATTCACCATCTGCTGAATCACACATGCGCAGTATTATCGGTTCACCGCTTCTCAAATCTGATCTCCGTGTACTGTTCTAATAACTGAATAACTCAGTATTGGATTATTTCAAGTCACAGGTGGGTATCAGGCATGTTAAAGTAAGTTGTTTGTGAATAAGTACTTAACGCTAATGGAGACGCGAATAATTTCAAATGATTCAGTTCGATTTGGTGAATTAGTTCAACAGGTTCACAAAAGAACGATTCGTTAGTGTTTGTGATCATTTATACATTAATAAAACCCATTATTGGGCACAAATGTGTTAAAATAATATTTTAAGTGTCTGCTTAGGTCCTATTTAATGTTGTCATCGTGCTGCTGTCATGCCCACTCGTTGTTTAGTCGTGGGTGGATGACTGGAGGAGGAACGGCTTGATCTGGTCAATGGCATCAGGATTACAGACTCTGAGATGCTGTACCGGTCAAACACCTGTCGTAACACCGGCAGCACGAAGCAAATAGATTTACTTCTAAAAGGCTTACAATATGTATTTAATACATTTTCAAAGACGAAAACGAAGAACGTTTTTGCTTTTAATTTGTAGTTAAAGTTATTTTTGTATGTACACAATACATTTTCAGTTAGTTCTAGCTATTTTTATTATAGTTAATGAAAACGTTTATCATTTCTAGTTTTCATTTTTTTTGTTCGTTTTCATTAAATATAATAACCTTGGTTTCATCACGTCAGTTTTTGTTCTCATGATCTGATTTGATCTGAACAGCCAATTAGAGTGCTCTCTTTGGACGAGAGCCTGCGTGTGAAACCAGCACTCACCAACTGTCCAACAGCCGACCGTCAGCTTGTGGCCTGTTTCTACTGAATGGTAAGGCTGGTACAGGTTACCTTTATGAAGCTTGCGTTTTCACTGCCAAAAGGTGGGCATGGTGTACGACAAAGTTTCAGTCAACGTAATTTTCACTCCAGGAAACGTCAAAGTAAAGCTGTACGGGTTGTTCATATGTCATATGAGAAGCACTTCTCACAAAACAGATGCGTTATACATATTAATACTTGTGTATAAATGTTCATGACTAACCTTTCTATGAACATGATTTGATTATAACTGCAGATCAATGATAGCCTTCTGTAACATCTGCAATTATATGAAATAAATAAATGAATGCAACACATATGAACACATACTGACCCTTACAGTCTCCATTATGTTCTCAATTACAAAAAAACTACACACATTATACATTTAGTCCTTATTTGGCTTCATAAACGCACAACATATAGCCTACAGTCAGTGCAAACCTCTCATCTGTATCTTTAATCTTTACCAGCACATGTAACCCCTTGTTAGAAAGTAATTTTGTCGTTTCAAGTTCATAATAGTCCAAAAGGTGATGATAATAATTCAACATGGCAGTTTGTTTATGTTTTAGGTTGCTGAAAAAAATAATTTGCTCCTTTATTTTTTTCCGGCTTGTCCTTTTGGGTTTTTTTGCACTTCCCTCAAGTGTTTGTTAGTTTCTGAAATGATCGGATGCCAGAAGCACTTTAATAATCATGCGTACGTTATTATCATCAGCTCAAGAAGTTTGTTTATTTCAAATATAGACACGATGCAAGCTCTCTGGAGAAAGTGAAACCGCTCACACTTTTAGACGGGCTTGTAAAACAACAACAGGACATAGCGGATTTTGTTCTTCTTGACTTTGTGGTTGTTCATTAAGATGGCGACAAGGTTTGTTTGAGCTCAGGTCGACCATGGCTGGTTATTATATGTATATATTATTACAGTGTAATGTCTCGGCTGTTTTTTAGAAAATGGCGGCTTCTTTGTTTTCGTTCTCCTGGCTTGTTGCAGGAGCGAGTGACGTATATCTGTAAACCAATAGCATCCAGTTTTGCGTCTAGCTCCTCCTTTTACCCTATTGGCATGCTAGGTACACTTTGCAAAAGGGTACCCAAAAAGTGGTATGGTACGGTTCGCTTTTGGGTACCTTTTGACAGTGGAAGCGGCCATAGAAGCGTACCGTATTGTACTGTACCACTGAGTGAAAATTGGCTGTTGGTGTGTCCCGGACTTCAGATGGATGTAGCTATTCACACAATCTGACTTATTAAAACAAATTGGCTAAAACCAGCCATCCCGCCTTGGGAAAAAGCTTAGGGATGTTTTGTTTGAGCAGTGATGTAAATAACAAGGTGCAAAAAACATGAAAATCACAGGCAGCACCATAGTAAATATTTAAGTAATATCAGATGGTATCATGGGAAGATGATTTTTCCATTTTATCTTATTACAGCCGGTTTGCTGGTGGAGTATTTGGGAGTGTATGTATTAAAACAGTTCCGAAATGCCCTGAAATTGGATTTGTAGTTTTAAATGTGCAGATTAGAAGTTGAGTGTTGTGTAATAGTGTAATCATTGTCTGTTCTCACACAGTATCTAGCAGCATCAAATCGACCCGCAGTTCACCAACTCTGTTAGCCAAATTGTAGCCTCAAGCAAACGAAGAGCACAGGAGCTACGAACTCCTGCTAACCACATTTACACAGTGGTAACGTCCACACAATATGATCAAATCCCTAGCATTCAACATAAGAAACTTTTCAAATTGTTTTAAAACATCGTAGACATACCCAACCCTCTGGCATTTGCAGTTGTCGACTAACAATAGCCTTAGTATATTAGCGTTTAGCATTCGTTTTGCAGCTTTAACTTTCTTTGTTAACTTACAGCAGCATTTGTAATGGCCTTTTAACTCCAAATAAGTTGTCTTTTACCCACAGTAAATATATCTACAAGCTCTCATGTTGGCTAGCAGTATTCCTAGCCATATTTGTCTCCGATATGTCTCTCTCAGTATGCAAGCATCATTAAATGCTAATCATGGCCGCTGGGTGCTGTGCTGCAGCAATAAGCTTTTTGGTCACACGGTTTTCTCGCCGGTGACCAAGTAACCCTGTCCTGACACAGTCTTGCTGGCTTCTCCCCTACAGGCCGGTGCACCATCTGTCCACTCTCACAGCTGTCATCCAGAGCAGCTTTAACCGAAAAGGCTCGTTTTAATCTCTGCGCGAAACCATACTGCTCTGCTAATCTTGGTGTGCATACTATTCTGCCAAGCTTATTTTTGGAATTGGGTATTAAGATGGCTGATGCTCCTTTACCTTCTGTACAGATGGTGTTTGTGGTTTTTATTGTAGTATTCTTCTAGCTACCGCACAGTGGGACGACAGGAGTAATTTCGATTCATGTAGACAAAGCCCTAACCGTCTTGTCTGTCTTGGCTTCCTTGTTCAACATTGTTGAGTGTCAGATGAACAGTAGAGAATAGCAACCAAAAGAAAATCAAAAGCAACTGTGATTCTAGTCCTGCTTTTTTTTATTTAAGGATTCTGTGAAATGGTTCTTTTAGTACTTTTGAGTGAGTGTCTGATGGTGATCCAGAGGGAGTTGAGAACCATTCTGACTTATTCCTTAAACTGATTGAAGCCTTACTGTTGGGAATGGTTCTGTTTTGATTGTAATTTGATGTAGGAATGCATGATATTGGAAATAATCTAACAATATTTTTTTATTTGCGATATAATTACAATTTCACCAGATGACCTAATATTTCTATTTGGAAAGGATGTATAATGTTAGATCGATTGGGATGATTCTGCGGTTGGAGTGCATCTCCATAAAATCTAACAAACAATCTATAACTTTTTTTGGGGTCACATTTTCGTTGTTGTCTTTGCTATTTGCTGTGTGTTTTTGTATTTGCATGTGTTTTGAGTATTTTCATGCACGTGTTTAGTCAGAGATTGATGAATTATTATTTGCATCTCCATAAAATCTAACAACAATCTATACACTTTTTGGGGTCCCCTGACATATTTTCGTTGTGGTCTGTGCTATTTGATATGTGTTTCTGTATTTGTATGTGTTGTATTTTTATGCATAACAATGCGAATGATCACATTTCAATATCGATGCTGAAATGATATATTGTGCTGCACTAATTTGAGGCAATTTTTTGATCCATTAACAAGGACCCATTCATGAGCGCTTTTTTTTTTTTTTTTTTTTTTTTTTTTTTTTTTTTTAATTGTAATACAGTGAATGCAATGATTGCCTCTGAATATGCATTTTTACGTACTATATGTGTATATATATATATATAGGCGACACAGTGGTGCAGTAGGTAGTGCTGTCGCCTCACAGCAAGAAGGTCGCTTGTTCGAGCCTCGGCTGGGTCAGTTGGCGTTTCTGTGTGGAGTTTGTATGTTCTCCCTGCATTCGCGTAGGTTTCCTCCGGGTGCTCTGGTTTCCCCCACAGTCCAAAGACGTGCGGTACAGGTGAATTGGGTAGGCTAAATTGTCCGTGGTGTATGTGTGTGAATGAGTGTGTATGGATGTTTCCCAGAGATGGGTTGCAGCTGGAAGGGCATCTGCTGCATAAAACATGTGCTGGATAAGTTGGCGGTTCATTCCGCTGTGGCGACCCCGGATTAATATAGGGACTAAGCCGAAAAGAAAATGAATGTATGAATAAATATATATATATATATATATATATATATATATATATATATATATATATATATATATATATATATATATACAGTGCTTTACATTAACACCCGCCAAATGCGGGTAGATTTCAGTGGTGGCGGGTAAGACAGACACTCCCACCAGCCACTTTGGCTGATTGAAAATAATTTTCCCGGATAATAATTCATAAAAGCAGGGTTCGACAATAAGGATTCAATTCAATTCATCTTTATTTGTATAGCACTTATACAATGTAGATTGTGTCAAAGCAGCTTCACATGGAAGATTATAGTGAATTGAAACAGTGTCAGTTCAGTTTTCAGAGATTAAGTTCAGTTTGGTCCAATATGCATGCAAAGGCGATCTTAGAATTGAGAAGCAACACGACTGAAAAAATAATTGCGTTCGCGTGATCAATAAAAAAAAAGCAGATGAATACCGAATGAGAGGATGATCACTCGCGCTAACAGCTGAGGTGATGCGCGTGACTGTTTAAAACGTGCGTGCTCCCGTTTCCTTGCATGAAGCAACTGTGTCTAGAAACACAGCTGATGTGATCGGTTCCCTTTCAAATAGACTAGACAAAAAGTGATGAACATGCACCCACAGTCTTGCAGCTTTGAAGAGCTCCAGAATAGTATTTTTAGGCAAGTTGTATTTTTGAGGATTAATTTATTATTGAACAACAACCATGTTCTCAATGAACCCAAAAAACTCATTAATATCAAAGCTGAATATTTTTGGAAGTAGTTTTTAGTTTGTTTTTAGTTTGAGCTATTTTAGGAGGATATCTGTGTGTGCAGGTGACTATTACTGTGCAGAATTCTTAGGCAACTTAACAAAAAACAAATATATACCCATTTCAATTATTTATTTTCACCAGTGAAACCAATATAACATCTCAACATTCACAAATATACATTTCTGACATTCAAAAACAAAACAAAACAAATGAGTGACCAATATAGCCACATTTCTTTGCAAGGACACTCAAAAGCCTGCCATCCATGGATTCTGTCAGTGTTTTGATCTGTTCACCATCAACATTGCGTGCAGCAGCAACCACAGCCTCCCAGACACTGTTCAGAGAGGTGTACTGTTTTCCCTCCTTGTAAATCTCACATTTGATGATGGACCACAGGTTCTCTATGGGGTTCAGTTCAGGTGAACAAGGACGCCATGTCATTAGTTTTTCTTCTTTTAGACCCTTTCTTGCCAGCCACGCTGTGGAGTACTTGGACGCGTGTGATGGAGCATTGTCCTGCATGAAAATCATGTTTTTCTTGAAGGATGCAGACTTCTTCCTGTACAACTGCTTGAGGGTGTCTTCCAGAAACTGGCAGTAGGACTGGGAGTTAAGCTTGACTCCATCCTCAACCCGAAAAGGCCCCACAAGCTCATCTTTGATGATACCAGCCCAAACCAGTACTCCACCGCCACCTTGCTGGCGTCTGAGTCGGACTGGAGCTCTCTGCCCTTTACCAATCCAGCCACAGGCCCATCAAGACTCACTCTCATTTCATCAGTCCATAAAACCTTGAGATATTTCTTGGCCCAGGCTTGACGTTTCAGCTTGTGTGTCTTGTTCAGTGGTGGTCGTTTTTCAGCCTTTCTTACCTTGGCCATGTCTCTGAGTATTGCACACCTTGTGCTTTTGGGCACTCCAGTGATGTTCCAGCTCTGAAATAAGTCAAAACTGGTGGCAAGTGGCATCTTGGCAGCTGCACGCTTGACTTTTCTCAGTTCATGGTTCAGTTCTCAGTTTATTTTGCGCCTTGGTTTTTCCACACGCTTCTTGCGACCCTGTTGACTATTTTGTATGAAACGCTTGATTGTTCGATGATCACGCTTCAGAAGCTTGGCAATTTTAAGAGTGCTGCATCCCTCTGCAAGATATCTCACTATTTTTGACTTTTCAGAGCCTGTCAAGTCCTTCTTTTGACCCATTTTGCCAAAGGAAAGGAAGTTGCCTAATAATTATGCACACCTGATATAGGGTGTTGATGTCATTAGACCACACCCCTTCTCATTACAGAGATGCACATTACCTAATATGCTTAATTGGTAGTAGGCTTTCGAGCCTATACAGCTTGGAGTAAGACAACATGCATAAAGAGGATGATGTGGTCAAAATACTCATTTGCCTAATAATTCTGCACTGCCTGTGTATATAATGTATATAAATGCAAAAAAGAAAGTACCACACAGTATTTGTGAAATTGTACACTTATTAGCAATGTAATGATAGACAAAAATTATGGTTCATATGTGACATCGAAACATCTCCGTTTCCACACTGGTTAGTTCTCAACACTCAAAATGAATTAACTGATGCTAGTATTGTCTTCTATGATCTTAGCCTAACCCTAATCCCAAACCTCATTTTCGTTTAAAATTACCGACCATCATTTTCATGTATTTTTACATGGATTGTATGCAATCTTTTTATATTGTGACTTAAATTGGTACTACATTGACGTCTAAATGTAATTTATAGAACGATGTTTATACTCCCACTTCATTTGTTGAAATATGATTTCAGTTGTTTTCGATACTTGTTTTCATGACTGTTTTATTTGACAGTATGTCATCTGAATGCTGTTGTTGTATCTTCTGTTTGAAAAAATATCTACACAGTCAAAATGTAAACTTGCGCAACTAGTATATACTGATTTAAAGGGATAGTTGTAAAAATGATGTGGTTGCAGGTTTCCAACTTCCTTCAGAACATCTTTTTTTTTTTTTTTTAGTGCGTGTTCAACAGAAGAAAGTCAGACGTGAAGTAGGGCGGGATGATATGGCAAAAATCTCATATCACAATATATCCTGATAACCATAGACTCACCGGCCACTTTATTAGGTACACCATACTAGTACCGGGTTAGACCCCTTTTGCTTTCAGGAGTGCCTTAATTCTTTGTGGCATAGATTCAACAAGGTACTGGAGGTACTTCCACAGAGATTTTGGTCCATATTGACATGATAGCATCACACAGTTGCTGCAGATTTGTCGGCTGCACATCCATGATGTGAATCTCCCGTTCCACCACATCCCAAAGGTGCTCTATTGGATGGAGATCTGGGGACTGTGACTCAAGAAACCAGTCTGAGATGATTCGCGCTTTGATATGGCGCATTATCCTGCTGGAAGTAGCCATCAGAAGATGGGTACATTGTGGTCATAAAGGGATGGACATGGTCAGCAACAATACTCAGGTCGGCTGTGGCATTTACACAATGCTCAAGTTTGTACTAATGGGCCCAAAGTGTGCCAAGAAAATCTCCCCCCACACCATTACACCACCACCACCACCGGCCTGAACTGTTGATACAAGGCAGGATGGATCCATGCTTTCATGTTGTTGACGCCAAATTCTGACCCTACCGTCCGAATGTCGCAGTAGAAATCAAGACTCATCAGACCAGGCAACGTTTTTCAATCTTCTATGGTCCAATTTTGGTGAGCCTGTGTGAATTGTAGCCTCAGTTTCCTGTTCTTAGCTGACAGGAGTGGCACCCAGTGTGGTCTTCTGCTGCTGTAGCCCATCTGCCTCAAAGTTGGAAGTGTTGTGTGTTCAGAGATGCTCTTCTGCATACTACAGTTGTAACAAGTGGTCATTTGAGTTTCTGTTGCCTTTCTATCAGCTGGAACCAGTTTGGCTATTCTCCTCTGACCTCTGGCATCAACAAGGCATTAGCACACACACACAGAACTGCCGCTCACTGGATATTTTCTTTTTTTCTGGCTATTCTCTGTAAACCCTAGAGATGGTTGTGCATGAAAATCCCAAATCAGCAGTTTCTGAAATACTCAGACCAGCCCGTCTGGCATCAACAACCATGACGCGTTCAAAGTCACTTAAATCACCTTTCTTCCCCATTCTGATGCTCAGTTTGAACTGCAGCAGATCGTCTTCACCATGTCTACATGCCTAAATGCATTGAGTTGCTGCCATGCAATTGGCGTAAAGGAGCAGTTGGACAGGTGTACCTAATAAAGTGGCCGGTGAGTGTATATCACTATAGAGTACAACTTCTGTAAATTCAATGAATGGTTTCTATAAATTGACCACATGTAAAGAACTCCTGTCGTTTTTTTTTTACATTTTGAAGTATGTGATTGTTTTTCTAATTTTATTTAGAACTTCAGGGCTAATGTTTGATTTAAAAATGTGGAAATGTGATTTTTTTCAATTAATAAACACTTTTCAAAATCTAATGATTACAGGTCCAGCATAAATACAAATAAATAAATGTATAACTAGCTAAATAAAATGCTACTTGTAAACATTGTACTTTCTAGATTGTAACTTTCTCACAATGCTGTTATTCATGTTTCTGTCTGCATCCTCGTAATGTGTAATACTGCGCTCATATAAATTAGGAAAAAGTATTACCATAAACCATGTCTTTTGTGACACCACAAAATAAACTAGAGAGCATAATATGAGACAAGAGACTTTTTATTTTGTCCTTGTGATGTATATCGTCATATTCCACGCAGCCCTAGCTATTGGTTAAAAGTAAATCGCGCAGAAATTATACAATAAGAGTATTCAATAAGCCAATAAGCATTAATGCTGAACTGGTTTTGAATAACTTCTCCAGTGTCACCACCAGCGTGTGCCAACTGCAGTTTCACAGCTTCAAACCCAAGCTTACTTGGCTAACCGCAATCAAGTCTGCAGCAGGAAGGTGTTAATAAAAAGGTTTCTCGCTCGGTCTTGCCTTTCTACTTCCCTCCTTCTCATTTTCTCCTTTAGATATAATCTCATGTGCTAACACCGCTGATTTGTCTTCTTTCAATCCGCCAGGATATGGGGCTGGTGGTGGGGTGGTGGGGCTTCTGCTGACCTAAAGCTCTGTCATTTACGGTGTGTGTGTGTTCACAGTTTCAGCCTCTGTGGGATATGGTGAGGTCCAGCTGTGCCAGCTTACACCCACCAAGCCAAGAGCAGTTCAGGCCAGAGCATCTGTGTGCCAGTTCATAAGTGCGTGTGGGGGGTTTGTGTGCCAGCCTGCTAAATGGACTCTAATTTAACAGTGTCATTTTGTTGGATGTTTTGGGGTGTGTGTGTGTGTGTGTGTGTGTTTGGAAAATTTAAAGTCCACACGAAACAAAACAAACTAGCTTTTTGATAGTTAATGTAAAGAAAAGGTTCCTTCTGTCTTTAAAGTATGGGTCAGTATGATGGGTTCAGAGTTAACACAAAACTG
Organism: Danio kyathit; assembly: GCA_903798195.1. Taxonomy (NCBI): domain Eukaryota; kingdom Metazoa; phylum Chordata; class Actinopteri; order Cypriniformes; family Danionidae; genus Danio; species Danio kyathit. The sequence goes on from LR812519.1 coordinate 58,682,730, forward strand.
AAAAGAAAATTAATATTGTGATAGTTTACTCTCTCTTGTGTTAACCAAACTTGAATTATGCTTTTATTTATAAAAAAATCAAGAATAAAATATAAAAATACATGTATTTGTATATATTAAAGACCAAGAAGAAATCTTTCTCCAAATGTAGAAGTGTTAGAGTTATCTTCATTAAAATGGTTTGTCTCGACTGATTATTTTATTGAATTGGTGTTCTTGCCATGAAATAGCTCACATGGCATGAATCTAATAAATATTTATTCTGCATATTGATTATTATTATTATTATTATTATTTTGTTGTTGTTGATTATTATTGATATTAGGGCTGCACAATATTAGAAAAATGTGATATTGCAATATTTTATTTTTCTGGGATTAAATATTGCGATTATAAATAGTTTCACAAGGTAGTTGAATAGCTCTATTTGATGGTTTTCTGGGTAGTCTAACAGTATTCAGGAACAGAAATGTAATGATCGCAGTGCAAAAATTCTTAGATCAAGAAAAAAAATATTGTTTTGTTTTAACATTCAAATTAAATTAAGAATTTTCCCTTAATACAAGCAATATTATCTGCCAGTGGGGTAAGTTAAATGATGTTGTTTTCGCTTTAAAATGTAGATATTTGGACCAGAAACGAAGACAAAAATTTGAAGTAAGAATTTTTTTTGCTGTTGCATAAATCGTATAAGTTCTGCATAAATACAGTTATTAAATACAATTCTGTGGCTCCTGGTCAACTATAATCTAGACTCAACTTTGCATATCTTTGCGCTGTGACGGATGTATATTTTGTGACGGACGTATTTCGGATGCGCACATTGCAGTATTGATGCTGACTCGATATATATTATGCAGCCCTAATTGATGTTGATGTTGTTGATGATGATTATTATTATTATTATTATTATTATTATTATTATTATTGGCTTATGGATATTGACCTGATTATAGTATGATGGTCAATGTTATTTTAGATTCATCGATGCTGTTACAGTTTTAATATTATGACATTTTTATTGGGCATTGGTGCTTTGAGCACAAAACCCCAGAGAGCAGTACACGTCGGACAGTTTATCATGTACCGCTGGATCATGTCTCACCCGATATCACTAACGTGATATTTAACTAATCTTGTCTCTAACGACTCTTCTGCCTTTTGAATCTATCTGGTAACGTGTCACAGCATCAGTACACTGCTTCAATCTTTCGCTTTCACACTTGTACTTAGTCATTTTAGTGAAAACCTCAGATACTGTTGGTTGGTTCCTGTTGGTTGTGCACCTTTTTTACCAACCAAGTTTGTCGACGCCATTATATTGACACATGATCACTCTGCCTATTCATGCCAGAGTCCCGTGGAAAAAGTGATTGACAGGTGGTATTTTGTGTGTAACTTATCTTTATTTATTTATGATTTGGTTATGGGTAAAGCAAAGACCATGCGGGTCAGGTAGTTGAAACGCTAGGCTACAAATAATTCATTTGTTTGAATTAATTATATATAAATATAGGTATATATTTCTATATTTTATATATTTTTATATATATATATATATATATATATATACATACATACATACATACATACATACATACATACATACATACATACATACATACATACATACATACATACATACATACATACATACATACATACATACATACATACATACATATATATATATATATATATATATATATATATATATATATATATATATATATATATATATATATATATAATTAATATTTTTTGTACATAATTTTTACATAATTTTTTAAGAATTTAATATTTATTTTAGTAATCTAGTTTTGCCAATTTTATAAGTTTATTGTTTCTAATGTATGTCTGTATAGATTTTATGTGACTTGAGTACTTCAGGTTAAACTAAATCAAAATGGGAAAAAATTTTCTTAGCTGCAGGATGATGGAAAAAGACTGCTGTTATGTAAGTGTTTTTTTTTTTCCAAGTAAAACAAATAATGTTTTGGTATATTAATATAATCTCCCTGATCACTACGTCCTTATTAAAACATCTCAAGACATCCATGTTCCCATTTGTCCCTCCATTGAGGTGTTTTTAAACACAGGAACAATTCTCATGTAAACGACCAAATGAGCCAATTATACAGGGCTTCCTAAAGACAGATTAGTTGACGAGTCTTTCAGGCAACCCACTGACTAGTCGCTTCTGAAAATGTGTTGGTGTCGCCGTCGGTTCATTGTGTGCATGAAGTATCATTGTGTGTGTATGTGTGAGCATGCTCATTTTCTCCGGTTGTGTGTGAATGCATGCATGCACGTGCACACACTTACGTGCCAGTGCACATCACCCTTCTCACCAGCTGGTCGTCTGACATCATGTCACCATGGCGCCAGGCCTTTGGCGGCCTGCAGAATGGGCCTGCAGCACCATGCCAACAGCACACGCACACACACAGAGACAGAAACAGGAGTTTAGTCTTGCATTTAGGGAGCAAGAACACCATGCCAGCTCCGGTAGCCAAGCAGGAGAGCCTCCTACTGCAGACGCACACATACACACAGAAGCGAGTGTGATCCATGCCAGCGGTGGTCTCAGATCAGGAGAGCTCACTTCACTAGACAGACACAGACACTCCACCGAACAAAGGCACATACACGGCCAAGAGTGCAGCGCTGCATTTAGAGAGAACGGATAGAGGCACTGAACATTTGTCTACTGTTTAAGTTCGCTGGGTTCAGCCCAGGCCTGCACAGTTTACGGCTAATGCGTTTGGAAAATGTTCAGGCGCTGTGGAGGAAACAGACACACGCCTGCTAGAAATGGGCATTTGTGCATTTGAACAGCATGTGGGTATTGTGTGGAGCGGTGTTTTCAGTCTGGGAGCTTTTTGAGTTAAATTGAAAAACAAAATGAAACAAAAAATCCCCTGCATAAAGCAAAGCGCAGTCCGTTTTCAAGCAAGGGAGATTGTGGCGGTCTGGCAAACAGTTTGGGGTTAATTGAAAGCTCTTTGTCTTTGGTTTAGTGTTTAAGACTACTATTGACCTTATTCTGAAATACAGAAGTATGTTTGTTTTTGCGATTTTTATATATTTGTTTATTTTATATATATATATATATATATATATATATATATATATATATATATATATATATATATATATATATATATATATATATATATATATATATATATATATATATATATATATATATATATATTAGAGATGCCACAATTCTCAATACAATATTGAACCGTTCGGTACGACATCCACGGTTCAATACCGCTTGTAAATTGCGTTTTACGTTTGAATAATTTATGTGCGTTTTATTTCTCTCCGAATAGACTGTTTGTGTGTCCCTGTAAGTTTACGAGCTGAGATGAGGAAACTCCTCCCCGCGAGTAAATATTCAATCACTACAGGGCTACTAAGGACTGCCCGATGGCCCGGGGGCCAGCATATATATATATATATATATATATATATATATATATATATATATATATATATATATATATATATATATATATATATATATATATATATATATATATATATATATATATATATATATATAAAAAATATATATATATATATATATATATATATATATATATATATATATATATATAAAATATATATAATATTTATTTATATAAATATATATATATATTTATTTATATAAATATATATATATATTTATTTATATAAATATATATATATATATATATATATATATATATATATATATATATATATATATATATATATATATATATATATATATATATATATATATATATATATATATATATATAAAATTGTTTTTATTTAATTTATTTTTCAGTTCAATTGGTAGTTAACCCTCTGAGGGCTCTGGTCATGATATCGTGACCAACATCTGTTTTTTCTTATCAGTGGCAATAGTATCTATTATTCACAACGTGACGCATGTTATAGGTGTTATTTTTTTTTTTATATATATATTTATTTAGCTTTTTCAAAAGTTAACAAAACAGAACATCAAAACTAAGCTGCAAACAAACTAAAGTAAAACATAGACAGTATATTAAAAATAAATAAATAAATAGGTAGATGCAGTACAAACCAATGGAGAAAAACTATTTTGTCAAATCAAATCATGTGGTACTGTTTTAGTATTATTCAAAAATGGATTCTAAATCTTTAAAAATAGTTCACGTTTTATTTATTTTTTTATTTTACTGTAGTTGAACCAGTCAAAGTTTGAAAAGAGTTAACTAAGGCTGTGATTATTTGTACAAAATATATATAAAAGGTGTTAAAATATTACTTTGATTTAAAGAAATATTTTTTTCGTGTTTAAAATATTATTTATTTTTGTGTTTAAAGCCTTTGTCATTACACTACAATGTCTGTCTCATTTAGAAATTATTAAATGCTGGATTAATGCGCATTAATGTTTTTATTACAACAGTTTTGCAAACACATTTTATACCATTTCAAATATATTTTTGTGCATGCTGTATAAGTGCACATACATTGTTTACCCATAGTGTTGACATGGTCATAATACAGCAAGTAATACAACAAGCATTTAGTCTGGGCTAGCTTTTACAGCTGGACGTAGCTTTACAATGCCCTTAACGGGTGAACATTAGCCAGTGGGGGAGTGTCTATTGTCTCTCCAAGTGTGAATTATTCATGACCATTGTCACTCCCACGCATACAGCTGTGCTGACCCAAAACAAACTTTACAAAATGTAATTCATTGTAATGTTTTCTTTGAATGAGAGAACATAATTATTTTCACACAATTGTGAAGTAAATATTTTAGCCTACAAGACTGTTTATTAAAAAGTCTTATTCAGGCCCATTCAGTGTGGTTTTTGAGCTTATTTCAGCTACATTTATTTTCTCCAAAACCTACTAACCACGCATAATATTTAAAAAAAAAAATGCAAACATTTGCATCCATATTTCTCACATATTTTTGTTGTACAGTTTGTGCTGAATGCAAAAAAATACAGGTTGGCCAGTACTTCGTAATAAGTAGCTAAAATAAGCACAAATGTCAGGGCATGTCATCTTAGGGGCTAAACATCTTAGGGCCCAAAATCACCTCAGACCTCAGAGGGTTAACATCTACAAATCTATGAAAATAATTGAGACTAGAAGTTTCAGACCTAAAATATTCCAATGCGGTGTTTCCTCTAGGATTTTTTCCAGCTGTGGCGGCATGCCTTTTTTTACACATATCTGCCAACTATTTCAAAGACAAATATTACACGCAGTATTACAAGTTGAGATAGCATTCATGTAATACGAGCATGCGAATCTCTTTGCTTGCGCGCCGATTTCCTCTGTTCGTGCACAGAACTTCTTGCACGCACTCAAATTTACACGTTCAAGTGCAGATCTTCTTATGCGCTCTCCAGTAAGCGCTGCTGAAGCGCGATTTAGTGTGTTTTTGTGCGTTTTCCAACATTAACGCGTCCTGAAGTAAAGTGAAACGGCTATAAACTCCAGCAAGATAAAGTCATTGTATGCAAAGCCATTGACCTTTATCAATAAAGTATACTTATGGAAGCTGTGTTCATCTTAACTGAAAGTACGCCATGTTTGCTGGACTCACGCACCTGTCAGTCAGTCTGTCAGAGAGTCAGTCAGCATGTCACCTTAAAGGGTTGAACAAATAGTGCACAGCACTACTACGGTTACAGAAAAGTTTGCGCTGTTTACCTCTAATATGTTTTGGTGCGATTATAATCCGCTATAAAAAACACGACTAAATGTTTTAAAGGAGAAGTTGTAATGTAGCCGTGGCGGGATGAATTTTGGCGTGGCAGCCTGCCACGGATGAATGAATGTAGCGGAAACCTTGGAATGACTGCGCCCACTCATATGTAAAGAATAAGGTCAAAATGCTTACAATTAATTTTATTTGGTGCCCCTTTAGTAATGTAATATGTGTTTATATAGGCCATTTATTGTGTGTGTGTGTGTGTGTGTGTGTATATATATATATATATATATATGTATATGTATATGTATATATATATATATGTATGTGTATATATATATATATATATATATATATATATATATATATATATATATATATACTGTATAGATAGATAGATAGATAATATATATTTTCTACAAAATCATGTTAGTCTGAAGTTTCTGGAGTTCAGAATGTCCTGCCAGAGAAATACTTTGGCTTTTAGTTGCCTTCAAGCTGCCATTGGTTTGTAGGTGTGGCTTAGATGCTCCACCTTCTTTAAATTGGTAATTGTAATTGCAGAGCTCATGCCAACATTGCTAGTTTTTAGCCTCTGTTTTCTCACAGAAAGTATCTGGATGCTTGCTAACAGTATAAGCCAAAAGCTGCGCTTTCAATTTGAATGGTGACACCCACAGACATCTTCACCAAATATAAATCAGAGGTAAGACTTTCTCATACATAGCTGTTGGCTAGAATTCTGCATTATAGGCTTTACATTATAGAGAGATATAACAGATAAACCAAGACTGCCGTTCAGTCAGTTTTCCTAACGAATAAACAGCTCTCGTTAATAGTTTAGAATGCTTTCACTTTCATATTTGACATAATACGCACATTTACCGGTAGGAATGACATCCCGCCCTACTCATAATTCTCATTCATAAAGCCGTATATATGCCTATTACATATCCATAATACACTGTCATATAGCCTGGTTCGTTAGTTCCTTGGATCGTATTGCTTTCTAACTACAATCGATCTGCTCGAGAGTTCGTTTCAATCGAGCCGAGACCACCTCATTCAGTCGATCTCAGACCGGATGTTTTGATGTGGATTTGACCGTGGTTGCTGGATTCACATATGCCAACTGAACCGCGCTAACTGGGGAAATGCACCAGGTTCCGAAACAAAAGTCTAGGTGTGAAAGCACCCTAACAATCGTCCAAAACTAGACTAGTCATCAAATACACAGAAATGAATTAGTGACTAATTGGTGTATTTGATCCCTGTCCAGTTTTAAACTATGTTTAGATGTCTTCAATTTGCAAAACTGCTTGGTGGGACTGCAGCAGTGGTGAGCCTCTGAGAATTTCAGAAACAAACCCAAAAATGGCTAACCCTACACTTTTCAAATGAAAAAATCAAAATAATTCCTTGATGCATTTCCAATTTTACAGCATCTCCTAAGGAATAAAATACCACTGTCAATCCCAAACGCTGACGCTACTCGCCCTTTTTGTTGTACATGATATTCTATACAGATTCTCTATCTTTATTTTCGCATTATTTTGACTTTGTGGATCGTACTCTCATGGACTCAAAACACTCTTCTGCTTCCACTGTTTGGCGCAGAGAGTTTCAGTACACCAGAGTTCAGATTGGTAATGAAAACAAGCCTTATTTTTGTTCTTCAGAACAGGACCGAGAGGCAATCATTACTTCCAGCAGCAGGGAAGCCGGTAGCTTTGTGCGCCAGTCTTTTCCGAACAGATAAACTGGTTTGTTGCAGCATGCGAGGAATGCTATTGTGAAAGCGCTGCGCAGCGAAAGGTTAAGTCGTACCATGTCTGCTTGCGTCACCGTCTTCTGGCTGGGTGTTTGTGTGTTTATACACAAAGGAACCTGTAATTTGAAGTAACAATATCTGACAGACTCGTGACGACACCCGGTTGAGGTACATCTCCTGCACGTCATGCTTGTGTGTGTGTGTGTGTTAGCACCTGTCTGCCATCACCGCGCTCAATGAGGATACAAATTTTGTAAGCCTTTAATTAGCACATGACTATAAAACTGTTATAAAGATTGACTATAGCATGACCCTGGGCGCAGGTTTTTCTTTTGAGCTGTTGAATGAGAAAGCCCACAATCAATTCAAAGTGACTGACAGAAAAACAAGGGAAGGCAAGGACGAGTCGTAAATGTTTTGAGTTTTGCGAGATTATTAAAAACCTTATGAGTGTTGTTTATGATTTCATTGGGGATTTAAGAGGACAATCACCTTGCCTTGACTATTGTCATTTAGTTGCTTGTCTTTGCTGTTCAAAATGGTGGAATACTTGTTGTTTTGTTGGATAAATAATGTGTGAATGGTGTAGCTATAAAAGGGATTTATCAATTGGTAATTTGATGATCTTATTATTATTATTATTATTATTATTATTTAGGGCTGTCACAATCAATATATCGACTTATTGCACAACACTGGGACATGTCCTCAATAATTTTTGGTGATGCAATATACACTCACCGGCCACTTTATTAGGTACACCTGTCTAACTGCTTGTTAACGCAAATTTCTAATCAGCCAATCACATGGCAGCAACTCAATGCATTTAGGCATGTAGACATGGCCAAGACGACCTGCTGCAGTTCAAACCGATCATCAGAATGGGGAAGATAGGTGATTTAAGTGACTTTGAACATGGCATGGTTGTTGGTGCCAGACGGGCTTGTCTGAGTATTTCAGAAACTGCTGATCAATTGGGGCTTTCACACACAACCTTCTCTGAGGGCAGTTCTAAGGGCAAAAGCAGGTCCAACCTGATACTAGTAAGTAATAAACATTTCTAACCATATTTTAGCTGATTGTGCAGCGCCTCTATCTTTATTGGAGGTGTCAGTGTCATTATGGTTAAAACACTATAATATTTACTATAAATTACTATAGTATATATTAATGTTGGTGCCTGATCACTGAAAATAAATCGGTTACTTTTTTCCCAGTTCTTTTTACCTTGGACATTTTTGTTAACTATTATTATTATTATTATTATTATTATTATTATTATTAATTTGTTTAGGATATCTACTTGCACATTGTGATTCCATTGCTAATTATTAAATTGTTAAAATGACTATAATTAAATATTACACTCTGTGGAAGAGTGTACTTGCATTATGATGCTATTATAGTGGTCTTAAAATGACAATAATGTCATTTATCGCAAAAAATTTTGTTGCTATATATCATTCCACAAAAGATTATTGTGTTGGAATTGTGATGGAACTTACTGACTCTCTTGTGCTTGTGGTGTTTGCACTACAAAACCACTTATTTTTATTTGGTCACTGATTTTGTTTACCGTGGATGCATTCTCCAAACTGCTTATCTGAAACATTTTTTATTTTACTCTGGTATGTGTGTATATGTGTGTGTGTGTGTATGTGTATATATATATATATATATATATATATATATATATATATATATATATATATATATATATATATATATATATATATATATATATATATATATATATATATATATATATACACATATATATATACACATATATATATACACATATATATATATATATATATATATATATATATATATATATATATATATATATTTCTAGACAGTCAAAAGTTTACATACATTTCCTTGGTATTTTTTTTTTTAAACCGTATAATTTTGATCAAATGTTTTTGGTATTCTTCCACAAGCTTCTCACAATAGTTTGCAGGAATTTTGACCCATAACCCATTCCTGTAACTGAGTCAGATTTGTAGGCTGTCTTGCTCGCACAAGCTTTTTCAACTGCCCACAAATTTTCTATAGGATTGAGCTCAGGGCTTTGTGATGGCCACTCCACAACATTCACTCTGTTGCCCTTAAAGCACATTTTAACTAATTATGGCTAAACAGTTCAATCGTAGTTCCATCAGACCACAGGACATGTCTCCAAAAATTATTCTTTTTCCCAGTGTAATTTAGCAAATTGTAATCTGGCTTTTTTGTTGATTCTGGCTTGTTGATTTTCCCATGTTTTCACACAAGGAAGCAGTGTGTTTGAGGTTTTCCTTAAATACTATTCTACAGTTGTGCCTCCAATTAACTCAGATGTTGTCAATTAGCCAATCAGAATCTTCCAAAACCTTGACACCATCATCTGAGGCATAATAATCTTATTGTGTACACTATGCATTATGTAAACTTTTGACTTTCAAGAAACGTTTTAACAATTTCTCAAAATATATCTCTCGTTATTCTGCTATTTAGCATAACAGAAAGGAATTTGTTAATCCTAACTTATTTAAAAGAGAAAGTTTAGTCACATTAACATCTGACTTTTTAAAAAATGGTTATGTGCCTTTTTATACAGTGTATTTAAACTTCTGGTTTCAACTGTATATATAAACACTTTAACCGTCATGTGTGCCTGTATGCATATTTGCACCAGATGCTTTCTCATGAAAAAAAAAAAAACAACATTGTGCATTTCTGAATGTGCTTCATGCAGGTGAGTGGGGTTGACAAACCACCTGTAGAAATACTTTTCTCTCTATATGCACTTTACTTAAACTTTGTCTTACAAGAGCTAAATTGGGAAAACAACGTGAATGCAGCACAAATCATGTTACACTTGTTTTTTTTTCAATCTTAAAATACCTCTCTTGCACAATGATTTTTTGTCTTATGTAAAAGTACATGTAAAGTCTTTTTTAGGTCATGCATATAGTGAAGTATTGATACTATATATATATAATTAATAGTTTAATTTCCATTCCAGTATGTTAGTTATGTATAGGTTTAAAGTTGCTTTTCCAGTGTTGTTCATATTAATGGTTATGTTTATTTAAGTAGCTTCTTGGTCCAGCGCGAGAAGACATCTCGTTCCATGTTGTCCACACTTGTAGCAGAATAACAAAGCTCAACTTGACTTGGCAAGCTTTTAATGAAGGTTTTTTTTCTATTCTGAAAGGTAAAAATAGTTTAATTTGTGTTTAGTTAGTAGAAATATGAACTATTCTATCTTGTTATTGTAGCAACATTAGGCTGACGTCCATCTATTATTGTCTGTAGTTTACCATAGTCTAATCTGGATTCTGCCGTCTCTCAGGATCACACTGGAGATTGTACTGAACGTGACTTCCTCAGATGATACGGCCAATTGGTGTTGCCTCAGGAGAAATAATTTCGCTGTTAGAAACAACAGAGAAATGGTTCTCATGTGGAGATGCGCAGTTCCTCCTTGTTTGATTTGGTATAATATTCTGCTGACCTGACTGTATGCCTTTTCGCTTGATATTTGATGCTCGTATTTAACCTACACGTGTGAGACAAGGCCACAGGCTTTGACAAAGGAAACCTTCTCTGTCCTTTCCATCTGTACTGTCTAGTTAAGACAAGACTCTGCAGAGGAATAGAGTAAAAAAAAACATCATCACCATGTCATAATCACCAGACTTTAACTGTTGATTGATTACATGAAGAATTACTGTTAATAATTAACAGTTGCTGCATAAACAGTTTCTAAATATTATGTTTAAATATAACAATGAGGCATTATTTACATTTCTAGCACAAAAATCTAAATTCTTGAAATATTATAGTTGAAGGTATTTACAGACAGGAATCTGTATATCTCTGTAATTTAGAAACAAACTGTGAACCAGAAGAGAGATGCATTTTTACAATTTTAAGTGATATAAATTGTATGTAATCAGGTATATTATGCAGGAACATGTCCAACTGTAAAAACCTTCTAAATCCAGATATGAATAAAACCGTAGAGTTTGCTACATGTGTAAGTGCTGCTGAAGTTGTGATTTAAAAAAACAAAACAAACAAAAAATATTGTAATTTGAAATCCACCGACACAAAGAAACAGTTAAGTGTATTTTAGATATTTTCTTTACATTGGGATTTTGGGCTTTCTGGATTTTTACTGTCCAAACTGTCAGTTGACTGCAAATAAATGTAGAAATTGTCATTATCATTTTGAGTTTGACTGGACTTGGCAAAGATTTTATGATGCTTTTTTTAAAGTATGCATTGTATGCATATAGTTTGATGACAAACATGCTTCAAGATGGCAAGTTGCACCCAAAAATTAGCAAAATGACAAGCATGTTCAACTGTAAAAACCTTTTTAATACAGATATGAATATAACCCTGAAGTTTTCTGTGTATGTAAAGTAGGCATGGGACGATAACCGTTTTCAAGGTATACCGTGGTTTGGAAAACTCAAAGTTTTAAAGTCACCAAAATGTTCTGTAATACCATTCCCAAGGTATGTGTAAGATTTTTTTAATTTCCTTTTTTTTTTTTAGGACAACAGTATCTCCATCCAAAGATGCCATTTTAAATAGTAAAGAAATCTGTGTTTGAAACTAATGAAGACAGCAGAAGTCAATGATTCATTTTAATTATTTAGCCTGACACGTTTACAGCCCTAAAATATTTAAAATCTTCCAAAAAATAAAATATGTTGTGTTCAAAGGAGAAAAATTGGTTGTTTTTTTCCCCATACATTTAAAATAATATATTTTAAATCAGTGAGCCAATACCGTGAAACCCTGAAACTGTGTTATTTTTATCCAAGGTTATCATACCGTCAGAATCTTATACTGGCCCATGCCTAATGTAAAGGCCAGCGGTCCATTCTTTGCACTCGGATTACTCAATTAGCTGGATTTGGTTATTGATGCGGATCAGGATCGTTTACTTCTTCAAAACTCATCTGAGAGTTGTTGTTATGCTAACAGGTCTGGTAGCTCAAACCTGCTCGGGAGCAGCAGCTCATTTCATATAAACAGGGTTAAATCGGGTCATTTCAAGAAAATATATTACTGAAAGTATGTACCAAATGCTGATATTTTCTTGCAGTAGTGGCTGACCTATAGATTATTTACACTGGGGAAAATAAGTAAAAAGTAAAAAAAAAATACAAATAAAACTTATGCAATGTACACTCTGAAATAAAAGTCCAAAAACTATCCAGGGTGGTGTTCTCTCCCCAAGGGGGTTCAAAGAAAACATTTATAAACTTTTTAGATAAAAACGTGTACTATTTCAAGGTACATTTATTAAGAAACTTGAATTGTTTACGACAACCTAAAAAAAAAAAAAATTTAAATTCAAGGAATCTTCTTTGAATATTTTTTTTAGTGTGTATTATTTTTTTTGCAGTGTGAATGCTTGGAGTGGGCGATTATTGACATACTTCAAAAATAAGAAAATTTGCAGAATTTCATTTAATAATAATCAAAATGACATGTTTAATTGTTTATTTGAAGTTTCTTGTGCTCATCTTGTGTGACATTAAGGTCGGAAATACTGTTTCAGCCATTACTTTAGTTGTGTGTCCCATGGATTTTCAGAAATAATTGAAAATTATTTGATTTCGTGTAAACTATCCAGGGTGGTGTTCTCACCCCAAGGGGGTTCAAAGAGAACATTTATAGACTTTCTAGATACAAACGTGTAGTATTTCAAGGTACTGACCCAGCTTTAGTACAATTTGTGTATGATAACAGACATGGCCAATATTCTCAGGTTTTTTTCTTCTTGTTTTTCTAATATTTTTTTTAAAGGAAAGGAATAATAATTTATGCAGTCATGCACGTGTTTTGACAGATAATATGACAGTGATTTGATGCTTTGCAAAAGTTGCAGACACCTTTACCAATATCAAAATGCTTTTTTGATGCAAAATTCATTTAAACAGCCATTTTTTAAGAAACGTGAATATGCCATGGCTACTATAATAAAGAAAAGCTGCTCCAAAATAAAACGAAATAAATTGCTAAATACTCTTGACACATGTAAAACCTGTAACCCACAACAAATATTTATTGCGTAAAAATATATAAAATAAATATTGCGTATCATATTTAACAAACCATTTGCAAGGAAGTTTATATAATTTGCTCACATAGATCATTAAATATTAATCAGATGATGTCATTACGATGTTGTGCCGTCAACAATCGTTGCATTGCTGATCATGATTTCAAAGGATCGATAGGTCTGCCCTTCGCAACAAACACTGCGATCTCAGATCAGTTCATCAGACATTTTAATCTGATTTGCGAACTTGTTTGAAGAACCAAATTAGCCAGAGATCAGTTGTCAAGATTAAAAGATCCAGGATCTGTCAAATCATTTTAGATCATTCAGGAGGTATGAGAAGAACGGACCCCAGGACTCAAGCAGACAACTCTTTCTTTACGCTTTGCACACGAGCATCAGAAGTTTGGTTTCCAGTTGTGAGTGAGAAAATTGATTACTGCCACCCCGGGGGAGCAGACAGACACACGCACTCTTTTCAGTCGGCTGTCATTCGTTTGGTCTGTTCATGAGCAGATTTTTGGTCCAGACATGAGCCAATAACACAGTTGGGGTTTTGTCAGTGCTAGATGTTTGGCATCAACTTGGTGTGTTCCAGCCTTAAAGGTGCAGTATGTAAGTTTGACACCCAATGGTTGAACTAGGTATTGCACTCCTGGATCATAATAAAAGTACGCTGGGATGCCAGATTGAGTACAGGAGCGAGTGATTTAAACTGTGTTCTAAATAAAAGCAACGACACACGATAGAGGGAATATTTTCCATATTAAAAGGAGTTTTTGTCCTAACCAACACCTCGAATTGATATATTAGAAATGGCTTCTATTTCTCACAGCTGAACAACAGAAACCTATGACAGCTAGATCACCTCAGGTAAGCCTTGTGTGCTTTATTCAGTGCTAAATGCTAACAATGCTAGTTTGAATGCATTTTACATGGCATTTGTTGCCATATACTGAAAGCAGAAAGTTCACCTCAGATCTGGAAAATACAATAAACCGTCTGAAATTGAACTTTAGAACTAAACACATATGAGTGATTCAGCATCTACATTTAATGATGTTAAAGTGGGTTAACATGTATTAAATAGATTCTAAACCGTGAGTGAGTGCATATTCTGTGCTTCTGAAAGGCTGTATTTAAATTTCTGTCGTGTTTCGTCTGGTGCAAACAGCCAAATAGCTGATCACTGCCTCTCTCGTCACAGCGTGTTGTTAGGACACGCGGTTACAATGTAACCTGCTCACCTAATGTTTACGTTCGTAATATTTATGTAATTTGCTAATTAATAACCTCATGTGGAACTGAATCTGTCTCCCATACTGTTCTTTTTGGTCACGGACGCATGCTTTCAAGAGTCTTTCTGAATGAATGAATGAAATGCGCTGTTTTCCAACAAGGCAACCCAGGGTGCTGAAATATAATTGGCTAAACTGGCATCGTGCATATGAAATTGACCTAAACAAAGACAGCGTTCCGGCACGGAAAAACCATTTTCAAAGCAGAATATCTGACTTCAGCATTGTTTTTCAGTTAAACAAGTATGTTCACTTGGGATGTTTCTTAAATATCTGCCCACATATTATGGTATTTTTATGCTTTAGAAGAGTCAAAAACGTACATACAGCACCTTTAAGTGCTGCTGAAGTTGAAACTAAAAACAGGATTGTAATTTGAAATCTGCAGACAAAAATTTATTAAAATGCTTCAAAAGAAACACTTAAGTGTATTTTGGATGCTTTCTTTACATTTAGACTCTAAAACTTTATTTTAAAAAAAGCCCAGAAAGCCCAAAATCTCAGAATTGACTTGTGATTGTTTTTTCCTGGAGTGTCTTGTCTTAAAAGCAACACAATTATATGTAAAAATGGTCATTATCAACTTGACCGGACTAGACGGTGACCGAGAACCAGATGTTTAATGTTTCTTTTAATGACTTTTGAATAAAGGAAACTGGTTGAAGTAGATCCGCTTCTGTTTGTTGGAGGAAGTGACTTCATTAGACGAGGAAGAAGCTCCTGACAGGATTTACAGCGTCACTTTGAAACAAAACAATGTGCCATTTCTTATAATGTCGCATCGTGTGTTGTTTGTCTGTTTGTGGACTTTGAAGCTCAGTTTTTAACTGTGGGCGACGCGTGTTTGCATCAGTGTTTGGAAGCTTTGATAAAGTTCTTTCATGTCTTATTTCTAAGAGTTTATTATATTTGGGGGCACCCACACAGACTGGCGCTTTCTCTTTCGCTCTGATTCATTCAGCTGCTCTTCAACTGAAAGGTTCAGGCTTACTGGCTTCATCCAGCTCAGAATAGAAGAGTCTCTCACCTGGTCGGTCACCGCATCTATATATTTCTGCTTGTTACAGAGACTTTTTTTTTTTTTGTTTAGTCATGGTGAGCTTTGTTTTTTTGTTTCCATTTTGATCAATTTAATGCATCCTTGCAAAAAATAAATAAATATGATTTAAATTTATTTTATTTTTTTCAGACATCGCTTTTTTCTCAATTATATTTCTTGTAGTTTACTTGAAACAATAAGTATAATAATAATTATATATATATATATATATATATATATATATATATATATATATATATATATATATATATATATATACACATACAGTTAAAGTCAGAATTATTAGCCCCCCTTTGATTCATTTATTCATTTACTTATTTTTAAATATTTCCAAAAAGATATTTAACAGAGCAAGGAAATTTTCACAGTATGTCTGATAATATTTTGTCTTCTGAAGTAAGTTTTAATTGTTTTATTTCAGCTAGAATAAAAGCAGTATTTAATTTTTTAAAAGTCATTTTAAGGACAAAATTATTAGCCCCTTTAAGCTATATATTTTTTCAATAGTCTACAGAACAAACCATCATTATACAATAACTTGCCTAATTACCCTAACCTGCCTAGTTAACCTAATTACCCTAGTTAAGCCTTTAAATGTCACTTTAAGCTGTATAGAAGTGTCTTGAAAAATATTTAGTCAAATATTATTTACAGTCATCATGGCAAAGATAAAATAAATCAGTTATTAGAGATTAGTTATTAAAACTATTATGTTTAGAAATGCGTTGAAAGAATCTTCTCTCCGTTAAACAGAAAATGGGAAAAAAGTAAACGGGGTACTAATAATTCAGGGGGGCTAATATGTATACGTGTGTGTGTGTGTGTGTGTGTGTGTGTGTGTGTGTGTGTGTGTGTGTGTGTGTATATATATATATATATATATATATATATATATATATATATATATATATATATATATATATATATATATATATATATATATAGAAGGGGAGTAACGGTTCACAAAAATCACGGTTCGGTTCAATACGACACAGTATGTTTTCGATACAGCAAAAAAAGAAAAAAGCCAGAGGGATTTTCTGATTGAAATCTTTTTAATGTATTAAAACTAACATCATAAAAGCATGATCTCTCTGAACAGTGATATAAAGCTATACTTCTGGGGTTTCTGCTTAGCAGCAAATAAAACAAATCCTTCTTTATACTCAACCAAAAAGCTGCTTATAAAAATAAATGTAATATTTTAGTAGTTAAACAAATAAAAAGAAAAGAACAATTTAGTTTTTATATGGAACTGTTTCAATCAATTTTTAAGCAATTTTTTTATTTTCAGAAAGTTTCCACCTTTTCTTCAGACAGCACAGATCTGCTTGATTTGACCGTCACCTGCCATTTCAGTGGATCTGAAAGCAGGAATTATTATCTGACTGAAATGGGCTTATGAAGGAATAATGTACCGAGGCTCTATTACATTTAACATTTTCTTAAAACCCGAAAATTCCACTAGTGATTAAGGTCTCATATCCACAGCTATAAATGTACCGATCGCCTCGGCGATTTGTTTTGCCCTGTTCGAATCTGTAGAAATTGCCTGTCTGAATGCTGCGGGGATAGTTGCATTTAGTGCACGTGTCTAGTTTTCGTCTAATTCCAGTTAGTGATTCCGTGATGTCAGTAGCTATGTTTCCATCCACCTATTTTTATGCTCATTTTGGAGATGTGCATAAAAAACCGGTTGATAGAAACGACATGATGCGAATAAATTGAAAAAATGCGCATAAAAAACATATGCGCATAACTGAGTAGGATAAACTTTTTATTCGATAAGAAAAGATGCACATAAACTACAATGGAAACACTTTTACCGCAACTTCCAGTGTGCGCATTAAAAAAAAAAGTCATGTGATTTTGTTATAAGAGATCATGTGATGATAAAAATGTGTGTAAATGGACAAACCAGCAGACGGCACATTATAAACCATCTGAAATGTTGTTTTTGTCATTCTAAAACGCCTTACCGTTTGAGTATTAGTGTTATTATATTATTAATGACATCCAGAATCAAGAGCGTCTGTGCTCTGCGTCTGACACCTTTAAACGCCACCGCGCGTTAACTGTGTGTCAGGATTGACTTCCGAGGCGCAAGTCAATTATTAGATGAAGAAAAGATTGACGCAGCTTCTCCTACTGCAGCAAATTCAATTTTTACTGTTGATATTTGGCGCCAGTTAATCAGGAAGTGACAGTTTTGTTCGCTTGGACTCGTTGGATGGAAACGCCGCTTTATTCGCACGTCTTTTATGCAATAATCCAACAACATAGTGTTTTTTTTAATCCACCACTCTCTTGCTATTATCCTCATAACTTACAGGGAAACAAAAGTGCTCCCTAACGTCAGACCCGCTGTTGGTTATAGGAGGATTACATTAATGTTAGCCATTTTGCGAGCTAGTGCAGCGTGTGCCTGACTCATACCTGTCAACATTGGGATGTGAAAATTAGGGATATGCCCACCATAATAAGGGATTACTCCGACCCCCCTTAAAAAAATCCCCAAATTACTAAATATGTTCATTTTGAGCGGTTTCATTGTAAATAAACAGTTAAAGGGTCAGTAATATGTTTTATTATTATTATTTACAAAAGAAAAAATAAATAGTATACATTAGCAGCAAATACATTAGCAAACAGTTCAGCTTATTAAAATAACTATTAATGAAATAAAATCAAGCTATCAAATCTCATTAGCCGTTTCTTCACTGTATAACTGACACATTCTGATTAAAGAGCAACGAGTGAATCCCTTATTTATTTAGAATTTTTTTTTCATTTGATTACGTTAAATAACAGGTGTCACTTTAAAAATGCACACATCTAACGTTATAATGAAAGCATTCGATTGGTTTCCTAACTTTTTATGCTCATTTAGGATAAAATCAGTTGTGTTTGAAAAAAAAAACCCACCAAGATCGACATCTTTAGATATTATTATTATTATTATTATTATTATTATTAATTATGTGTAAATGTCTGTTTAACAAGCACCCAAAACCCTGCCTCCGCTTCAAATCGCGTGTGCAGAATCCGTTTGGGAAACAGCCTCTATTTATCACTATGGAGCGCGTCAGCTGATACTCATGCACCGCTAAATGACTGTTTTGAGGATTGCATATGAAGGGGAGATGGCATCTGTAATGAAAAGGCAAGGAAATCCCGCCGTTTTTATATTTATTTCAAAGTGTTTTCATGCCTAAACAAAGCGAAAGCACAGAACAGACTCACGTTTAAGAGCAAGGGCTGGCCCCTTGTGGTTCAGCGGTATGGGTTGCTTATAGGGAGGCTCTGCTCTTTAATGTTTATTTGCCACCCTTCAGAGAAAGACTGAAAATATGGGAAAATACCTTTACGGGATGATAGCGGGATAGAACTGTAAAATACGGGAGAATCCCGGGGAAAACGGGAGGGTTGACAGGTATGGCCTGACTGGAGTAGTGTTTGGAGGTGGGCGGGGAAGGCAGCATGTTGCCTGTCACTTCCAGGGTCATGTCATTTGGGATGCCTTGTTGAGCGTTGTTGCACTGAAAACATTATATTCTGTACACTTATTCTCTTTTATCTTTTTAGAAATTTGTCTGAATAGTTCGGTTTGTAATGCCTACCGAACCGAAAGTTTCGTACCGAATGGTTCAATATGAATACGCGTATCGTTACACCCTTAATATATATATACGTGTATATCATACCTGTCAACATTGGGATGTGAAAATCCGAGTTACTCAACCCCCAACCCCCCCCCCCCCCCCCCCTAGAATACATTAGAAAAAGCTGCAAATAAATTAGCAAACCGTTCAGCTCATTAAAACTATTAGCTATTATAAAGAAATAGAATCAAGTTATCAAATCTCATCTTTTCTTCACTGTATAATTAAACATTCTGATTAAAGAGCAGCGAATTAATCTCTCATTTAGATTTTTTTTGGTTTGATTGCATTAAACAACAGAGCTGTCACTTTAAAACTGCACAGATCTATAATGAAAGCATTTGATTGTTTTCATTACTGTTTATGCTCATTAAAGACAAAAGTTGTTGTGTTTAAAAGAAAACCCAACAAGATCGACATGTCTAGATGTTGTTATTATTATTATTTATTCATTCATTCATTTATTTTATTTTCGGCTTAGTCCCTTTATTAATCTGGGGTCGCCATAGCGGAATGAACCACCATTATTATTATTATTATTATTATCATCATTATTATTATGATGATGATGTGTATATGTCTGTTCAAACGCGCACCCAAAACCCAGTGTCTACTTGAGCTCAGCATCAAATCGCATACGTACAGAATCCGCTTGGGAAACAGCGTCTATTATCACTATGGAGAGCATCAGCCGACAGTCATGCATCTTTATTTGAACTGACTGTTTTGAGGATTGCATAGGGGCAATGGCGCCTGTAATGAAAAGCAAATGAATCGCGCCGTTTTTATGTTTATTTCATAGTGTTTCCTTGCCTAAACGAAATGAAAGCACAGAACCGATTCACATTTAAGAGCAAGGGCAGCCCCTGGTGGTTCGGCGGTATGGGTTGCATATAGGGAGGATCTGCTCTTCTCAGAAAGATGAAAAATACGGGAGAAATACGGGAAAATACCTTTACGGGATGACAGCGGGATAGAACTGTAAAATACGGGAAAATCCCGGGAAAAATGGGAGGGTTGACGGGTATGATGTATATATGTATGTATGTATTTATGTATTATATATATATACACATATATATATACACATATATATATATATACACATATATATATATATATATATATATATATATATATATATATATATATATATATATATGTATGTATGTATGTATGTATGTAACGAAAAATTCTTTTATTTTTAAAGTCATCACTTTTTTTCTCAAATATATTTCTTGTGATTTACTTGAAGCAATATATATTTAAATAAAACCAAAAGATCCCCAAAGCAGTTTTCTGTTTGTCAGGTAAATGGACAAAACACACGAGTATTCCATTTTTAGAAATATTTTTATCATTTTTTTTTCGGTATCCACTTTCAAATGACATTCTTCATATTTTCACAAAAAAAAAAAAAACCAATGTAAATAACAAGAAGAATAATTGCCATTTAATTTCACTGATGTCAAACATTGATGAACATCACTGATGTTCATTACGTCTTTTCATAACATAAGGTTTGATATTTCAATGTTACTACTGTAGTAAGAATTGCCGTGAAGAAAAAAAAGAAAGTCATACATGTATTAAATGGCATGAATGAGTAAAAGCTGATCTGGCTAAAATATCACAGCTTTCATAATTACACATTTACAGCATATAGTGTGAGAGGATTTGACAAGCTTGAACATTCTGATGGCTCTTTCCAATAATATACTTTTTCAAACAAGTGTCATTCAATCAAAATCCAGTTTCCCCTCCATCTATTATTAATCAAGCCATTACCTCAGTCCATTCTGCAGATCTGACGTTAACACACTACTCTTGCCTCTTAAAGCGCTTCCTCAGCGGCGCTACATCGGCCCTCGGAGTGTGTTTAATAAAAGTGTATTCTCTCTGTCTCTTTCAGATCGGTGCGCGGTTGGCGGTGTTCAGTTGCAGTCAGTGCAGTCATGGCCACAGCTATATCGTGACACAGAGGGACATGGTGAGTGCAGTTACATATCTTATTTTCACGCCTGCGTTAGCACATCCATGTCCGACAACAGCTGGGATATGTTTACGTGTGTCAGACACTAGCGTTCAGAAAGTCTGGGAGTGTGTTATGCCTTCCTGGTAAAGTCTTGTGGTTTGTTAAAGCTGTTTTTATTTGATTTAAATACTGTAAATGCACTAATATTGTGATTTTTAGTCTTTAAAGTAATTGATTTTGCTTTGAAAAGGTTTTGACATGACATTTAAAAAAAAAAATTCTGTTTTGGTAAAGCTGAATTTCCATCATTGTTACTTTGTGTCTTCATGATTCTTCATAAATCTTGATAGTATACTGATAAGCTGCAGAAAAACAGTTGTGCTGCTTAGTATTACTATTAAAACTTAGAGTAGAACAGCATTTATGGGAACTAGGGCTGCAAAATCTGACATTGCAATTTATTTTGTTTTGCTACAGTATGTATTGTGATATGAATATAATTTCATTGGATTTGCATACCTCTATAAAAGCTCTGTATAAATATATACAGTTGAAGTCAAAATTATTAGCCCCCCTTTTAATTATTATTTTTTAAAAATATTTCCCAGATGATGTTTAACAGAGCAAGTACATTTTCACAGTATGTCTGAAAATATTTTATCTTCTGGATAAAGTCTTATTTGCTTTATTTCGGCTAGAATAAAAGAGGTTTTTAATTTTTTAAGAACTATTTTAAGGTCAAAATTATATGCCCCTTTAAGCTATATTTTTTTTGATAGTCTACAGAGCAAACCATCGTTATACAATAACTTGCCTAATTCCCCTAACCTGCCTAGTTAACCTAATTAACCTAGTTAAGCCTTTAAATGTCACTTTAAGCTGTATTCACCTTATTCTCCGCGTACGAGTGGGTGCAGCCATTTGAATCATTTTGGCTCGAGACTTCCGGTCTCATTCACTTCCATTCATTTTTAGATGTTAAAAACAGCTCGTTCTGCTGCTTGATGTTGCAAAACTGAGGTTTCTTATTATATTATTCTATTTTGTCTGTATAATCATGCAAACACTTGTTTGTAGAGCAAGTAGTTTGACCGTTTTCAGCTGTTTATTATTTCTAGTCATTTCTCCTATAGGCAACTAAATCGGAAGTTCTAAAACAATCGCAAAAACGAGCGCACTTCCGCATTCAAGAATAAGGTCAATAGAAGTGCAAGGTTTCCGCTACATTCATTCTACCATGGCGGTGCGCCACACCAAAATTCATCCCACCACGATAACATAACAGCTTCTCATTCAAAACATTGCCGTTTATTTTAAATGGCGGATTATAAATCGCACCAAAACGTATTAAAAGGTAAGTAAATTATAACGAACACAGTTTCTATAATTATGCTTTATTTATAGATAAAGGTCTATGGCTCTGCATACAACAAAGACATTAGACCGCTCTGTAGGTCTAATGGAGACATTCATAAATATTCCTATAGCCAATCTAATAAATGTTGGAGACATATTCACTACATAAACGCGCTAAATTGCAGTTCAGTAGCGTTTATTCGAGAGCGCACAAGAAGATCTGCGCTTGAGCAGCGGATGTTTGAGGGCGCGCAAGAAGTTTTATGCATGAACAGAGGAAATCCTCGCGCAAGCAAAGAGATCTGCATGCTCGTATTACATACTGTAAAACCGATCTCAACTTGTGATACTGCGTCACGACATCTGTCATTGAAATAACGCCACAGGTAGTTGGTAGATCAAAAGGCCTGCCACCACAGCTGGAAAAAATCCTAGAGGAAACACTGAAGTGTCTTGAAAAATATCTAGTCAAATATTATTTACTGTCATCATGGCAAAGATAAAATCAATCAGTTATTAGCATTGAGTTATTAAAACTATTATGATTAGAAATGTGTTGAAAAAATCTCTTTTTTTAAACCGAAATTGGTGAAAAAAATAAACAGGGGCTAATAGTTCAGGGGGGCTATGGTTATGGTTTTTGAGTCATGGATCAGGCCTTTTTTCGGATTGGCAAAAAATGAAGTAGACAAATGTTGTTTGCTTTTCATTTAATAAAAAATATTACTCCAAAAATCATTGGTTTAAACAAGCACAACTTAGAACCTGTAATTTTAATAAAGACGAAGAACCAGATGAAATAAGGAAAATATTCAATACGAAAAATGATCTTTGCTACTGTTACTGGTAATGCTAAATATAGAAATCTAGCATCTTGTACAACAGATCAGATTTATTTTCAATTAATGTTTTAACAATTCACACAAACTTTGTTTCATTATAAGTGTATCCTTTTTGAAAACTTATTCAGTGACATCATTTTGATGGTTTGTTGCCACCTTCTGGTTAAACAGTGTAATTGCTACAACATTCACCAGCGTCAAGTTCCGTTAAACAGCTATTTTAATCTTTACCATAAACATCAGTGTTCATATCTGAACTATAAACTGTTCTCCCAGTTATTTGAGTGTTTGTAACTAACTGAAAAAGTGTAAAAAACTGAATCTCTTTTGATCAAACGCAGATTTGAATGCAGCGCTATTAATAAATATATGCAATTTATTATAATTTATCATTCATGTTACGCGGGTTTGAATTGAGATCACGATCTTTTAATGTTTAATTGTGCAGCTTTACACTGAATGCATTAATGCAGGTTAAACAAACAGTGACAGAAAACACCTTTAACCCTCAGGGGTCTGAGGTGATTTTGGGGCCCCTGAGATGTTTTGACATGCCCTGACATTTGTGCTAATTTCAGCTACTTATTACACAGTACTGGCCAACATATATTTTATTTGTATTCAGCACAAACTGTGCTACAACAACATGTGACAAATATTGATGTACATGCTTGTGTTTTTTAGAAAAAAAATATTATGCGTGGTTAGTAGGATTTGGAGAAAAAAATGTAGCTGAAATAAGGTCCAAAAAAACACTCTAAATGTGCTTGACCAAGGCTTTTGAGTAACCAGTCTGGTAGGCTAGAATATTTACTTCACAATTATGTAAAAATTATTTTATTCTCTCATTCAAAGGAAAAAGTATAAAGATTTACATTTTGTTAAGTTTGTTTGGCTCATCTCAGCTCTATGCGTGAGTGACAATGGTCATGAATAATTCACACCTGGAGAGACAAAAGACACTCCCCCACTCACCCATCAAGGACATTGGAAAGCAATGTCCATTTGGAAAAGCTAGCCCAAACTAAATGCTTGTTACATTTAGTTAAAATTTTGTAGGTTGCAATTTTTTTCAATATTTTGCTTGAATTTTATTGTATTATCTTTCAATTTCTGAATATATTTGGTGACTAAAATATTATCTTAATAAATATATCTTTAATAAATCTGTTTTGTTTAAATGCATCAAAATACATTGCCTATATTCACTGAGAAATGGAGGGAAATATTTGAAATGGTATAAAACGTGTTTGCAAAACTGTTGTAATAAAAACTTTCTTGTGCATTAATCCAGCATTTAATAATAATTTCTGAATGACTGTGGCATAATGACAAAACACAAGAATAATCTAAATAATATTTGAAGACCTTTTATATATATTTTGGCCAAATAGCTGCAGCCTTAGTTAACTTTTTCCAAACTTTAACAGGTTGAACTACGGTAAAATAAATAAAAATTAAATTAATAACACGTATAACATGCGTCACGTTCTAGCCAGCGCGCTGTGGGCGTGTGGGCAGCTTACGTCATTGTTTGTATTAATGGCGGAAGTGGGAAGAGCCGGCGTGATGCGCGCTCTGCCGGGAGAATTGTATGGATTACCTAGAGAGACAACATTTGCTTTCAAAATGAGTTGGAAAGTTCACCCTCCAAGCTTTATGCAGGTATGTCTGTCATGTGTATGTCTCATGTATTCGTGGAGATTCCGCCTTTTTTTCTGACCTCAGTTTACATGTCGCGCGAGCCTCACGTGGACTATTGTAATAACAAAGCCTCGTAGGCGTGGTCGCATTAAATATAATGAGCTCCGACAGAGAAGCTAGACATCGCGTTGGTTTCATACTGATTACTTCATCAAGCAATATTTGTTTTCAACATGCACCGCTGCATTTAAAAGTAGACATTTCAAGCTTTCTATAGATATGTGTCTCATGTCTGTGTGTTTAGTTTTCGCGGAGTTTCAGTGCATTTTACTGACGTGTTTGTAAAAACAGTTCACGGAGAGAGAAAAGAGAAAATGCCTTCACTGTTTATTTTCCTTATTTTGCAAAAGCACACACTTTTGTTGTTATGTGAGTGTACCCAAAAAAAAACTAGACACCTAACAGATTCGATTGATGTATTGATCATATCTGTACGATCAAAACTGAAAGTGTACTTTATGTTCTTTTCGGCGTAATCATACAAAAACAGACCAAAACGCGTATACGCGGGCTTCGACCCCAGGGGGTTAATTAATAACCTAAGAAAGCATTCAGGTTCCACCACAGCTTTTTCTGTCATCTTTATATTTTACAGGGAAGCCAAAATGCTTTCATACTCGTGATTTGAATGACGTGGGAGGCGATCTCTCTGCAATTGTTATAAATGTTGGATTAACCTACAAGTTCAAAAACTTATTAATCGGTAGCTCTTGTGCGTTCCGAACTGTGGGTTGTGATTCGTTACACCCCTAATATAAATAAGCTTTATGTAAATAATATTTCATTAATTTAGATCGACATAAAATGAAATAAATTACAAGCATATATGAACACGAAAGAGCAAAAATAAAAGTTAAAGAAATTAACGGTTTTGTTTCAATAGTACTCAAATACAAAAATGTAACAATCAAATGTAAACTAACATCATTGTAAAAATAATTTTATACAATAATATAAAAGTAATGTTTAATAATATCTTTGTAATAATCTTTTAATCTTTAATAAATAATCTAATCCTGCTATGTGACTATTGCAGATGTGCACACAGCGATATCGATGCTCACACGATCTTGCCTGATGCAGTTGTAATTTTTGATAAAGAAATTTTATTAATAAAACCTTTTACTGACCGCATTTTATTTATTTGTATGCATTGATTTAAAAATGGCAACTTCTGTAATTTTTTTTTTGTTACATATCTGAGCAATTCCATGCAAATGTCAAACTTGCCTTGAAAAAAATCAGTTTTCACCAAAATAGCAAAACCCTTTCTAAGTTGTTTTTTTGTGTAGTCTTGTTTATGACAATACTTTAAAAATACAAAAAAAAAATCTCTGTCAATGTTTTCAAACAATTATATCTGATTTACCAAAGTCACACACAATCACATTTTAAAATAATAGTCCAGTAGTTAATGTTAATGAATTTACTAACATGAACAAATTAAAGTTAAATGATTTAAGTTAAATTACGTCAGTATATAGACGCGTAGATCGAGGTTTCCGGAAATGGCTAGCTCTCCGTTGAAATGAGCGGTCGCTTGTCGCTTTGCCCCTTTGCTGCTACGAGTCACTCTTAATGTGAATGAGGCTTAATAGTTTATCAGTAGAAACTTTTAAAGACATGTTTACTGATGCACAACAAAATATACTTTTTTTTTTTTCATAAAGGTCCATTAATTTTTTTATTCAACCATTTTATCTGATCTTTATATAAAATTACTATTATTTATCTTGTTAACTTGTTAAATGTTTAATATATATTTACCATTTATTTGCCAATGAAGCTGATTTAGCAAAACTTAAATGCAGCTACGATTTTAGGTTTTTTTTTTCAGAATTTTACATAATATTTAAACATTTTATTTTTATGTGAAAAATTACAACCCATGTAATTTAGGCCAAAGTTTCATGATATTGTCTCATATTATTGCACACCTGGCAGCTGTTCAAGTCAGTTGAGGGTTCAGTGATATGTTTGGGTTTGTTGAGTTGGGATATTTTTGGACCAGTTGTGCTTTTGCAGACATCCTTGACCGGCTCAAGATATGTGCTGATCATTGCAGCCATTGTTCATGACCTTCATTCGCACAGGTGGACTGTTTCGACAAGGCAATAAAGCTCTAGGAATAGTTTGAGGAACAGTAGGCTAGTTTAAGTTCAGAAACATGAACTCTTGTTCACCAGACTTGAACCGAATCTGTAAAGCGCCTTTGGAAACTGTTTCAATAGTCTGTTTTAGGTACAAATCCTCTACACGTGGGTTAATACGATGCATTTGTTGTAGAGCTGCCTGCTTAATTTTATTTGTTGTTTACTGGCTGATGTATTTTATTTTTTTTTTAAATGCAAAGAATGTATCCCACTGTCCATAACGGACCGATCAGTAACAAGGGATTTATGTGGTAACAGTACAGTACAATGAGCAGGACATGCAAATGCTCACCTGTCATTCTTTGACCTCAAATTGGGTGTTGTGTTGGGCAGAAGAAGATGAACATTTCTCATGTGCGATTGCCAACAGTGCAGGCAAATATCAAATAACGCAAATTAGAAAGTGTTGGTCAGTTAAATTATGCTACTGTAGGTAACGTTTAGTTACAACAATAATTTAGTTGCCAATAATACCAGTACCTATACCGGTAACGTCAGAGCTTATCGATACTTTGGTCTTTAGTTATTTAGCACCGGTACCGATAAAGTACAGAGTTTCGGTACCTATCCCTACACTGTAAATAATCAGCTCGGGGAAAAAGGCGATAATACACAGCTGAAAATGCGCTGTGTAATTGCCTCACGGCTCCGTTTCCATGTCAACCGTGCAGGCAGGAGCAAACAAATTAAGCGCGTCAACTTTGAATGAGCATCGTTTGAAAAAAAAAAAAAGACGCTTGTTGTCAAGTGAAAGTGCAACGACTCTATTAAAGCATGTTTTTCGCGCAGTAAATCGTCTGTACCAATCAGCCTATTATCTTTTTTAAAATATGCACTGTTTCGAAGCTAAGCTGTATCGCTGTGTTCATTACATGACAGATGGAGGCGCTGTTGCACTCGTATTATGTTTTATAGGTTACTCTGTCATCATTGATCTTACAGATGCTCTAATAGTCATACATATTTTGACTCTTTGAATACTTACTGAAATAACAACAAAACAAAAATAAAATAACCGAATTTTGTTAGCAGTAAAATTGTATTGACCACGTGGAGTCCAGGCACGTCACTTTTCCAGTGTTGCCATGATCGCACAGTAGTGCAATTGCAAGCAGCAGGAGCAAGCATACTACATAGAGATGTTCTGTCTGTGCATTATTTAAGTGAACTTGCTTTTCTGTCGAGCATGTGCAAGACATGTATCAGTGTTTCCCCTACCATTATATAAGGGGGGCGCCCCGCCCTCCCAACGGCTGTACCCGCCCCCCTTAAAGTCACGTTAATTGTATTGTCTATATAGCTCCAGATCACAACTTCTTTTAATACACAAGGTAAATAGCTGTATATAAAATCTTATTTACACAACAGTATGTCATTTCTGTTCTGCGCTCCCGTCACTGCTGGTAAAATATATGCAGATGCAGACATCCCAAGTCTCTCGAAAGTTCCTGGATGCCCGCAAACGAATGATAATCTCACGGAAATCGCGCGTCTCCCGCCCGGTCCTCAAATACACTCCGCATCCCTCCCCGCTCTTCAGATACGTCGCGCACATCCCATGCTGTGATCTATCTCCTCTATCTAGTGTCTAGTTATGACCTCTCCCGGAGGCTCTGCGTGTCTTCCGCAAATTCATACCGGCTCCGTGATCCCCCAAAATGAATTAAAATACCCGGAAATCATGACGACGAGAATGAATGAGCAAGTGAACAGATCGCGAGAGGCACAGTGATGATCTAAACATTACATTTGATTGGTTAAATGAATGGAGCAGTAAAGATATCGCGAGTTCAACTCTTTCTCTCTCATTGAGAGATCTGCTGTCAATAGTTGGAGATTAGCAAAATATTTGAGTGGTCCTGCATGTATTTAGGCCTTTTTACATATAACAACTGAACGTTCTGTGTCTGTGGACAATATTGAAAGTCCACTAAAAGCTGGCTGGAATTAATAGATAACTTTTTTTTAGCATAAATATTTAATAATATAACTTGTTATACCCTCATTGCTATAAGAAGTAGTTTTTGGGCCTATTTCCTTTTAGTAAACAAGTATTAGACTTATAGATGTGCATTTTAACTAATTTTCATCTTTTATCATTTGCAATGTTTCCAAATTGCATTGTTTGTAATTTTTCTGTGGCGGTTCATTCTGCTGTGGCTACCCCTGATAAATAAGGCACTAAGCTGAAGTAAAATGAATGTATGAATTATTTTCTGTAAAGCTGCTTCTGGCCATGACATGTTCACATCTAAATTTTACAAGAGACATGTTTAATAAATGTCTTAATAAATGGGCCAGACATTTCTGACTTTCCATACAAAAAGGCTCAGGAAATGTTCTTCCAGAAGCCCATAAAGATACATTGCAGTGACAAAAGCTGCACAGTTTGTGAATAAAAAAAAAATAAATAAATTAAATGTTAATTTATAATTTACAAATGGTTGTACAGTTCAAATAGTTGTTCAGTTATTTACTTCTTTCATTAAAGACCATGACTCATTGTGTCAGTGTAAGTCTGAACAGCCACGCTGCGTTGGGCCATGTTGCGCCGCAGCCCCCCCCCCCCCCCCCCCCCCCCCCCACCCCGCAACTCGTTTTTTTTTTTTTTTTTTGTTTTTTGTGGAATATTGAGCTATTTAGATTTTTGACTTGTAGATCTTTAGCTGCTCTTGAGCTTTGGTCAGCGTAGCAACAATATTCCCTTTCTT
This sequence comes from Danio kyathit, assembly GCA_903798195.1. NCBI lineage: Eukaryota > Metazoa > Chordata > Actinopteri > Cypriniformes > Danionidae > Danio > Danio kyathit. The sequence goes on from LR812519.1 coordinate 58,713,057, forward strand.
GTTGTGTAAGCTATTGAAATGAATGGGTTTCATAGCACAGTACTTACTATATCTGGCGTGAAAGCTTTTTTCCGGGCTTATATTTTCAACAGTTTTTCTCTTCCAGCCATAAAAACAAAAACACAATTTTCAAACGATAATATGTGGTGACAGAGAATTTGGTTTATCCATAATGCATGTTCATCCACTACAGTGGAGATGACGATTGAGTGTGGTGTCTCCTAAATCATCTCTTAAGCCATCAAGTGACGAAATCACTAGTTTATCAATCTGTTATTAAAATGTTTAATGTGGGTTTTCCCCTCTTATGGGTTTTCCCTCAATAATTGTTTTTCTGCCGGTGTGCTGTGGCAAGCTTTGTGTGCATGCTTGGTTGCTTATTATGCAGTGTAGGCAATTAAAAGCTCATTATTATGATTTAAATGGTTTATTAATGAACCTTTGATCAGTCGTCTAATTGCTTAATATGAATGACTACTATTAGACCAGGAAATTCTGTCGTGGAGGCAGCCCTAATTCGTGGTATTCTGTTTAAAATGCTTAGTCAGGAATTCCTGCTTTTGGCATTTTTGCATCTAAGAGGTTATCAAAGCTGACCTTCACGTTGTCTATTTGGCTTATGTAGAATTATGACATGTAGATATTGTGCGCTGGGGCCATTTTTCAGTCTGATCTGCTGGATCATGTTGTGTTTTCTCTAAAGGAGCTTGAATGGATGATCAAATAGATGGTAGGATGATGGGTGAAAATACAGGCCTTGGTCTTCTTGATGGGTGAATTTGCATATCTGGTTTGATTTCTTTTAAATGACAGTCTAATTGCTAATTGCATATACATTTTTATTTTTTACGTTCATACTAAAGGCTGGTTTATACTTCTGTGTTGAGTGATCTGCGTGACCCACGGCGCCGGCCTTATGCGTAGCCATGCATTTATACTTTTGCATGCTGTTTGTGTTGCTCTGCAATAACACTTCCGAAACACTAGCTAGCAGTAGGTTTTTAATGTTCCTTTTTGTCAAGTTTCTTTGCTGGCGTTTTTTTTTTCTTTTTCTGAACGTTACCTTAATGTAGAAGTGGCTCCACGCAGAAGTATAAATCAGCGTTTAAGCAAACCATACTACAGGTATGAATAGACCAAAAGACAGAAATTGATCTGAGTGCACTGACAATCCCTAGTAAATTGACGTTCAGCTAGTACTGCTGTTTTAGGATCAGGGAATCCCCTTTTCTTTAAGACTAATTTAACCATCTAAACTCTTACAATTTAGAAAGTGAAATGTATCATTTTTTTTCAGATTAATTAAAACATTGCAACGGCCTTCAAGCACCAATTAAACTGAAATAATCATAAGCAGCACTCTCTGAATGATAATTCGGTGTTAATCATTAAATAAGGATTTATTTAATACTAATTAAAATACAGATTGATTTAACTAAGAAATAGACATGCGATTAAATTAGTTTGACTCTTGTTCTTTTACAGCAAGACTAGAGTGTTTTCTCTCTGCCTCTCTTTCTATCCGTCTATCTCTTGCTTTGTCTGTTTGTCCGTCTGTATCTCTTTTCTGTCTGTCTGTATCTCTTTTCTGTCTGTCTGTTTGTCTCACTCTATTTTTTCTGTCTGTCTGTATCTCTTTTCTGTCTGTCTGTATCTCTTTTCTGTCTGTCTGTTTGTCTCACTCTATTTTTTCTGTCTGTCTGTATCTCTTTTCTGTCTGTCTGTATCTCTTTTCTGTCTGTCTGTATCTCTTTTCTGTCTGTCTGTTTGTCTCACTCTATTTTTTCTGTCTGTCTGTATCTCTTTTCTGTCTGTCTGTATCTCTTTTCTGTTTGTTTGTCTCACTCTATTTTTTCTGTCTGTCTTTGTATGGCCATCTCATTTTCTGTCTATTTGTTACTCTTTGTGTTCATTTGTCTCCCTTTCTGTCTGTATGCGTCTCTTTCTGTATTGTCTCTCTTTATATCGGTCTGTCTGTCTGTCTGTCTGTCTGTCTGTCTGTCTGTCTGTATCTCTCGTTTTCTGTCTGTTTTTTTTTGTCTGTCCATCTGTCATTTCTCCCTTTCTGTTTGTCTTTGTCCATCTCGTTTTCTGCCGGTCTGTCTTTTTCTGTCTATCTGTTTGTGTTTGTCTTACACTGTTTGTCTTTATTTTTGTTTGCCCATCTGTCTCTTATGTCTGTCTCTCTTTCTGTCTGTCTGTCTGTCTGTCTGTCTGTCTGTCTGTCTGTCTGTCTGTCTTTCTGTCTGTCTGTCTCTCTTTCTGTCTGTCTGTTTTTTGTCTATCTGTCTCTTTTGTCTATTCCCCTGTCTCTCTGTCTGTCTCTCTCGTTTTCTGTCTGTTTTTATTTCAGTGTCTGTCTTTTTTTCTATCTATCTGTCTTTTTATCTGTCTGTGTGTCTGCCTGCTTGCCTGCCTGTCTGTCTGTGTGTCTGTCTGTCTGTCTGTCTGCTTGCCTGTCTGTCTGTCTCTCTTTTTCTGTCTATCTGTCTCTTCTGTCTATTCCCTTTTCTGTCTGTCTGTCTGTATCTCTCGTTTTTTTCTGTCTGTCTGTTTGTCTCTTTCTGTCTGTCTTTTGTCCTTCTCTCTTTCTATTAGTCCGTCTGTTTTTTTATGTCTGTCCATCTGTCTCTGTCTGTCTTTTTTTCCATCTCTTGGCTTCTGTCTGTCTTTGCCTGTCTGTCTGTCTGTCTGTCTGTCCCTTTTTTTGTTTGTCTCTTTTGTCTCTCTGTCTGGCTCTTCTGTCTGTTTGTCTTTGTTCATCTCTCGTTTTGTCTGTTTGTCAATCTATCAGTTTGCTGTTTTTTTTGTCTGTCCTTCTGTCTCTTTCTGACTGTCCATCTGTCTCTCTTTTTACTTCTGTCCGTCTTTCTTTTGTCTGTCCATTTCTTGTTCTATCTATATCCGCCTGTCCATCCGTCTTTCCATCTGTCTCTTGTCTGTCTGTCTTTCTTTACGTGTTCATCTCTTGTTCTGTCCCATGCGTCTGTTCTTTCTTTCTTTCTTTCTTTCTTTCTTTCTTTCTTTCTTTCTTTCTTTCTTTCTTTCTTTCTTTCTTTCTTTCTTTCTTTCTTTCTTTCTTTCCTTCTGTCGGCCTTTTCTGTCTGTCTCTTTCTATCGGTTTGTCTGTCCTTTTTGTCTCTTTCTGACTGTCCATCTGTCTCTCTTTATTTCTGTCTGACTGTTCTTAATCTATTAGTTCGAAACCAGTACTTTTTAACATCCCTACTAGTTGCGTTTGATCCACCTTTACATATAAAATCGAATCTTTAAAAATGGCTTTCACCACATGCACAGAATAGATCAGATCAGAGGTGTTGGTCTTGCTGCTGGAAATCCGCTTTCCTGCACACCTGAGCTTTGGTCGTAATTAAACAGACACCTAAAAGAGCTAATCAGGGTCTTATAAATGACTTCTAAATTAAAGTCAGGTGTTCAAGCGCATCTCTGCTGGAAGAAACATCTGCAGGTGCAGGACGGGCTCCTTCTGACTGATAAATGGACTAATTACATGAAGTCACTTAGCAGTTCATGAGCACGCCATGTTTATGGTGGCCCTGTTTCTGTACATCTGTACATTAGTCCTGTGGAGTGAAGCCATATCATAATCCGTTATCATGTAAAGAATCCTGTTATTTCCACATTAAGCCGTGGTCACACTGCACTTTTTGCCCCATAGACTTCCATTTATACGCATGCGAATGCAACAGATCTGTTTGCTGTAATGGAAAGTTCAAGCTTGGTGAACTCTGACCTGTGAAATAGCATCATGTGAGACCAATCGAAGATCAAAACAGAGGTTTAAAATATGGACCAATTGTTCAAATTTTTTGATGTCTAATCATATTGTTTATTCCGGACCCTTTTCACAGCACCGTCCCACAGAATTTCGCAAGCTCAAACTCTAGTCTGACCGCGGCATTAGCCTTGAGTTTGAGTTTTGCATCAAAGAGTGAAACGGTCAGGCAAGCTATACATTTATAAAAACAATTAAACTTAAATGACATTTCGTCACTTTAGAATTATAAGGTTCGATCTGACATTTTTGTCAAAATTGAGTTATTGACATTCCTAATAATTGACAACTTATTTACATTGTGGGATGTTTTGTTATAAGTTGTTTACATTTTAAGACTTTTTATTTAAAAAACAAATGTTACACACATACTGTTTTCTATGGAATGCAAAAACTTTGAAGCTCATAATCTCAAATCATTCAGAACGCAGATAGAACCTTCTAATTCCAAGGTGACGATTTACTGTAGCGTTTTATTCTGAAGCTCACCTACTACAATGCTAATGTCATTGAATTAAGTGTTGCTACATTTTAACGCTTAGTACTCTATTGCAATGGTCCTCAATGTTTTTATCACCATGGACCACTCAACGCAACTCACCATGGACCACTCAACGCAAGTTTTATTTATAGAGAAAATTACAAAGCCCTGCAGTGTTTGGGTGTTTTGTGTTTGTCTGAGGTAATTGGTCTACCGACATGAGTATATTCCATACAAGCTGAAGCTGATCGGTCAGTTCTTGTCACGTGACTCGCGGTGCGCTCGCGGCATTCATTCAACTGGGTGGGTCTGGACAGAGTGTGCAAGCCACGCACCTCCATTGGAAATAACAAACTTGTGCGAACTCTAGAAAAGATGCGATTTGCAAATGGCCCCTAAAAGGCCACTGTCATTTGCGATCTCCAGAAGTTGATCTTCTTGTACAGACATGCTGGATTCACCTGATTTGTTAACAAATGGGTTGCGGATCCATTCCTTGGCAGTTCGCGGGTTCTTCACTATGGGCCTTTTCCCCTTAGCAAAGAAACTTTCCAAAGTTGTCTGTTTCTTACTCGTTTTGCTGCTTGTGGGTTAAATTTGGGCCCTCAGGTGACTGAGATGTAAGCGAGAGAATACGGTCATTTTTCAAAATAAAAGATTTTTCAAAATAAAAGATCGTTCAGACTCCGATAATAAATAAAACGAAAATAATGATTGACTTCTTGTGTGGCCCGGTACCATTTGATCCACGGACCGGTACCGGTGGTTGAGGACCACTGCTCTATTGGATTCAGTTCTTGATTCTATTCATGATTTGATTTCTGTGGACTTGATTCCTATCAACTATTGACTTGATTGCTATTAATATTTTTTGTAGGTGTTATTACTTATGAGTAATTATTATATAACTTGTATTACTGTAGCTGGTTTTTAATTCATTAATTTTATTTTATTTAATTTTTTTGATTTTTTTTAATTAACTTTTATATTTGTTGTCTGTTTTTAATTATTTTCCTTGACTTTCTTAGTTTATCGAATGCTTCAGCAGATGTTCATTTCATTTAGTTACCAAGGCAACACTTTCATTTTAAACATTCTCATTTATTTTTAATGTCTGTGTGTATATATACAGTTGACTTATACTGTGTATAAATTTGAAGGCAAAATTATTCACCCTTGTGTGAAACTAATTATTTTTCAAATATTTCCCAAGAGATGTGTAATAGAGCAAGGAAGTATTCACAGTTTCTTCTAGAGAAAGTTTTATTTCTTTGAGTTTGTCAGGAATGAAAGCTGTTTTTTTTTGTTTTTGTTTTTTTGCTACAGATCAAACCACTGTTGTTCAATAAATAATTAACCTAACGTGTCTAGTTAAACTATTTAACCTAGCTAAGCTTTTCAATTGTACTTGAAACTGAATACTAATATCTATTAAAATATCTAGAAAAATATAATGTGCTGTCATCATGTCAAAGGAAATATAATTTAGTTATTAGAAATGAGTTATTAAAACTATTATTTTTGGAAATGTAAAATCTCTCCATTAAACAGCAATTGGGATATATTTTACCAATAACTTAAGATTTGGAGGCTGATAACTGATATATTAGCCGATAAATATAAATATTTCAAAGTGTTTTATTTTTATACAGTGAACAACTGATTTTATTTTTAAAAACTTCATAAAAGTTTGAACTGCTCTGAATAGCCTACTCAAAGCAAAAAAGCAATAGTTTCAAAATTGCAAGGGGATTATATAGACCTATGGTCACGATTTTACAAAAATCAATGATTTCCTTTTCTTCGCATAGTAAATTAACATGCAACTTGATTGTTGCATAAAAATCAGCTAATAGGTTAAATTACAAAATGTATAAAATCAAATCTATTTTAAGTAAAATGATAATGTAAGAACTAAGAACTGAAACCAGCTCAAATGTTCTTGAATAAAACGTGTTACAGTAAGGAACGTGTACAAATTTGTAATATCCAAAAAAGTGTTTTGAGACTTGTTTTGACAGTTCAGAGCCACCGTACAAGCGAATAGCTAAACACAAATAGTATTACTTTTAGAAAATGCTGCATAAATTCATCCAATTTGTTGTTTTAGATTCTTTTGAACACATGTAGCTGCTGCTTGTCAATCAGACAACGCTTCTATGTTCGTTCTTTCTGTCAATTGTGGGAAAAATTATCCATGAAAGGTTTATGATAACCCATTGTGACTTTGAAAGTTTAACTGCAGGTGCTGTGTGGTTTGCATACACGCGAAGCGGAGTCAGATTTTGATACACCTGAGCATTGAGCACAGATGACTTTGACAAACACAGTGCATAATATAAAGACAGAATGTGGTGGACAGTTGAGAACACCTATGCTGGATTCAGTGACTGGCACACGTCTTTCCTCTGCTGCTGTGAAGGCAGATCACTATGAATGTGTGTGTGCGGTGATGGCCATCACGTGTGTTTGTTATAATCATTATAAATATGCCGATCACAAGATTACAAACAACCCAGCGAGTTGTTTAGCATGTGTGCGTTGCTGATATTATGTTTACATGTAATATTTTTCCTGAGGTGATTTAAACCAAAATACACAATGACACTCTATCAAACATATCTACAATAATAAGGAATATGGTTGCTGAGTTATTAACGCCCAGCAATACCACACAAAGGACGGACGGACGCACTTTGAAGGAATAAACAACCTGAGGAAAGCTTCGTTAAGTCTGGTTTATACTTCTGCATCAAGTGATCGGCGTGACCCACGGCGCAAGCCTCGCGCGTAGCTGCGCATTATACTTCTGCGCGTTGTTTCTGTTTCTCTGCAATACACTTCCGAAACACTAGCTGGCAGTAGGTGTTTATGTTTCTCTGTGTCGAGTTTCTTCGCTAGTGTTTTGTTTTTTCTGAACACTTCCTTAATGCACAAGTGGCTCAAATTCGCTCATTTTGAGGCGGGAACCGGCAGATGTGCAACAACTTTAATCATAAGGTAAACACCAAACAACAGTCTCCATCCGGAGCTCCTTCACGGGACTCCACACTTGTAAACACTCGCTGCATCGGGCGCGCGGCTCTCACCTCCGCCCACACTCGTCAGCGCTTCCAAGCCGACCAATCACAGAGCTTGCGCTACGCGTACGCGTTACATTTTTTGAGAGGTGCGTGTCAACGTCGCCGACGGCCACGGCGAGGGGCTATGTGTCCAAACGTAAGCTGCGCCGTAGCATACGTGTGCGCTTGACGCAGAAGTATAAATCAGCCTTTATAGTGCACTGGACAAGTCTGAACAAGTTCGACCTACGTATGCGCGAGGCAGGCAGTTCTGTACAATTACATAATTTATCGGCTTAAAGATATCGGCCTAATTTTGATATCGGACCGATAATATTAAAAATAGCGTTGATCGGCAGATATCGATAAGGTCAATGATATATATTATAAAAATTTTAGAGAAAGCCTAAGCTAAAGCTTTAAGACTAGTTACTTGCATTTTTCTCTCTACTTAGCATATTACACAACTGATCCTTATTTTGCACATGTGTGTTGACCTTCATCTGCCAGGAACCAAAAAGTAATTATACAACTTAAGCACACTTCAATGTGATATTTTGACAAGTGTCTGTACATTGAAACATAACTGTATCTGGAGTCTGGTGCTGGAGGTCATGAGTTCCATTCTTACAGCGCAGTGTATAGGTTGAATTCACTGCTATGCTTTTGTGTGAAAGCGTCTGCCAGAAGAATGGACGGCTAGTCAGTCTGCGACAGCACTGCAGCTAGTCGATAATCTACAATTGACAGGCCGATCTGCTTGTTTGTGTCTTTGTCACCACAGGCAGTCGGCCAAAAACGGACGGTCAGTGTAGATTTATTTCCTATTGATCACTTGTACGCTCTTAATGGCATTTGCATGTGTCTAGCCTTTTTATAAGGAATGAAAACATTTCTCCATAACCTTCCAACTCGCTTCAGATTGATGGATTTTATGTCTACTGTTTGTTCTGGCTGCCGTATCCAGCAGTAAATTATACTGGCTGTCTCTTTAGCCGTCGTTATTATATTAACAGAAGCTACATCTAATACCAATTTCATATGCCGTCTATATTGGTAAAGATGAGGATTTGGATGTAGAAAACCACAGCTAGCCTTAAACGACTATTTATTTATTTATTTATTTATTTACTTTTTCCCAAAGGCAATGGCTTTCAAGGTTATAGCAGCTCTTTTTGTCTGTGTGAGGAAAAATCTAAGAAATCCTTTTCACCATGATGCCACACGCGAGTGTGTTCGGGCCCACACGTCTCCTACACACATGCACAGTCTCTTTATGATTTTTAAGTGGGAGTATACAGCCCTTGAGCCATGCAAAATGGAAATGGAGTTAAGGAAGCTTTGCTTTAACTGAATAAGGGTGGCAGGACCTCTGCCGTAAACAGCCCATTACACAGTTCATATAGTCATTTAAGCCTCACGGCTCTGTGGCGTCCAGCTTTACTGTCTCTCTCTATGTGTGTGTGTGTGTGTGTGTGTGGTGTGT
>LR812519.1:58722381-58724881 GCA_903798195.1 Danio kyathit
GTGTAAGGTGTTGCTAGGCGGTTGCTAGGGTGTTCTGAGTGGTTGCTAGGTGGTTGCTAAGGTGTTGCTAGGCGGTTGCTAGGGTGTCCTAAGTGGTTGCTAGGTGGTTGCTAAGGTGTTGCTAGGCGGTTGCTAGGGTGTTCTGAGTGGTTGCTAGGTGGTTGCTAAGGTGTTGCTAGGCGGTTGCTAGGGTGTCCTAAGTGGTTGCTAGGTGGTTGCTAAGGCGTTGCTAGGTGGTTGCTAAGGTGTTCTGAGTGGTTGCTAGGCGGTTGCTAAGGTGTTGCTAGGCGGTTGCCAGGGTGTCCTAAGTGGTTGCTAGGTGGTTGCTAAGGTGTTGCTAGGGTGTCCTAAGTGGTTGCTAGGTGGTTGCTAAGGTGTTACTAGGTGGTTGCTAGGGTATTCTGAGTGGTTGCTAAGGCGTTGCTAGGCTGTTGCTAGGGTGTCCTGAGTGGTCGCTAGGCACTTACTGAGGCATTACTAGGCCGTTGCTAGGCGGTTGCTAGGCGGTTGCTAGGGTAATTTGGGTGGTTGCTAGGCAGTTGCTAGGTTACCCTAGGTTGTTACTAGGCAAGCCTCACATACATGCCTGGTCATTTGTTTATACTTAGTAAGCATTTCTAGCAAGTTACAGCACTTGGCTAGTCAATATTAGCATGTAGCTAGTCAGTGCTAGCATGTGTAGCATACAGGAAGTTCCGTTTGCTAGCATGAGCCAAACGAACCAATCCCCATGTCTCTACGATGTTCTGATGCTGAGATATAGCTGTTGATAAATGGTTGCTAGGGTACTCTGTTTTGTTGCTATGGGCGTGGTTACAGAGTGAAGTTGGGTGTGGTTGGTTGCCTAAGTCAAATGAGCCAACTCCCAAGTCAATAGGACACTGCTATGCAAAGATATGCATGTAGGCCAGTTATAATGGCAGTCTATGGGATCAGTTTGGGGGCGTGGCTTGTGAGCTTCATTATCATATTGAGATGCTCATTGGTTGTCTGAGTCATATGAGCCAACCCCCATGTCTGTATGACACTGCTATGCAAAGATATGCATGAAAGCCTATTATAATGGCAGTCTATGAAATCGATTTGGGGCGTGGCTTATGAACTTCATTAGCATATTGAGATGCTCATTGGTTGTCTTAGTCAAATGAACCAACCCCCAAGTCTATTGGACACTGCTATGCAAAGATATGCATGTAGGCCAGTTATAATGGCAGTCTATGGGATCAGTTTGGGGGCGTGGCTTGTGAGCTTCATTATCATATTGAGATGCTCATTGGTTGTCTGAGTCAAATGAGGCAACCCCCAAGTCAATAGGACACTGCTATGCAAAGATATGCATGTAGGCCAGTTATAATGGCAGTCTATGGGATCAGTTTGGGGGCGTGGCTTGTGAGCTTCATTATCATATTCAGATGCTCATTGGTTGCCTGAGTCAAATAAGCCCACCCCCAAGTCTGTATGACACTGCTATGTAATGTGATTGACATGTGACATTTATAATGGGAGTCAATGTAATGAATGGGAGTCAATGGGCCATGTTAAGTCAATGGGACCACTTTGGGACGTCCTAGCACCCCAGGGGTACAACTTATACCCCTTGCGGGGTATGTTCTCACTTAGGCTGCAACCCCCTACAGATGTTGTGAATCCCATATTTCTACGAAATTCACACTCTGTGCTATGATTCGTCAAAATTCGGCTCAATGTTAAGTCTATGGGATTTTTGGGGGGGGGTTTTGGCCCCTGCGGGGCCAAAACCCCCCCCACCTCTTAGAAAAGTCATAGCACACCATTCCCGATAAGACCGGACGGTTTGACCCCACTTTCAAGGGTCTGGGACTGAAACTGCGGGGCGGGTTACGCGCCGAAATTTGTGTGGAAGAAGAAGAAGAATAATAATAATAACTAGAATTGTACATTTCCTAAAGAAAATGTGAATGGGGTTTGCGTGGCAAATCGATGGGGTACAATGCATTTTAATCGGTTGCTAGGGTGTTCTGAGTGGTTACTAGGCAGTTTAGGGCGGTGATAGGGTGTTCTGAGTGGTTGTTAGGTGGTTGCTAAGGCGTTGCTAGGCGGTTGCTAGGGTGTCCTAAGTGGTTACTAAGTGGTTGCTAAGGCGTTGCTAGGCGGTTGCTAGGGTGTCCTAAGTGGTTGCTAAGGTGTTGCTAGGTGGTTGCTAAGGAGTCCTGAGTGGTTGCTAGGTGGTTGCTAAGGTGTTGCTAGGCGGTTGCTAGGGTGTTCTAAGTGGTTGCTAAGGTGTTGCTAGGCGGTTGCTAGGGTGTCCTAAGTAGTTGCTAGGCGGTTGCTAAGGTGTTGCTAGGCGGTTGCTAGGGTGTCCTAAGTGGTTGCTAGGTGGTTGCTAAGCGGTTGATAAGGTGTCCTAAGTGGTTGCTAGGTGGTTGCTAAGGTGTTGCTAGGTGGTTGCTAGGGTATTCTGAGTGGTTGCTAAGGAGTTGCTAGGGTGTTGCTAGGGTGTCCTGAGTGGTCGCTAGGCACT
>LR812519.1:58729881-58739881 GCA_903798195.1 Danio kyathit
CAAAGTGAAAAAAACACAACAATATGAAAACAGTGCATTATAGGTTAACATAAAAGTGAATGAAAAGTGGTAAACCAACATGAACAGTGACAAATAAATTCAATGACGTGTTTTAAAATACAAATACTTCAAGAACTAATTAGGAAAAAGGCAGGATTTTACACAATCCTATCCATTGATTGTTAGTTGAAGAAAGAGTTTCCACGTTTTGATGAAGATAATGAAGATGAACATTACACAATGTTCATACTGTACAGTAACATGCACTACCCAATACTTTGTAATAATACCAGGCACGTTTCTAAAGTGGAAAAATGGTTCACCCAATTCTGTTTACTTATGCAGAGTTCAGACTGCATGATTTTAGCCCCGATTTTGACTCGCCGACAGGTTTTCAGAAATCGCAGTCAAATGCCTGAAATCACAGACAAATCAGTGCTCATTCACGTGAGTAACTATCAGAGATCCGATCTAAGAGATTCGTAGATGAATCCCTGGTGCCCGTGAGATATTTGGCATGCTTAATATCTGGAGCTGTCAGCGATTCAAAATCATGCCATGTGAAATGTGTTCTGATTAAAAATAACATCAACGATTACCTACAGCCAATGAGAGAGCAGCATTCACAAGTATGAGTATCTGCAGGCTAGCGGGAGGTTGAGGAAGAAGTCAAAATGGCTTATTTTTGGTCTATTTGGACCCGAGTAATGGAGGAAAAACTAGAGAAAATTTGGCAGGAGCACCCGTGCACCCTATTTGACGTGTCATCTGAGCAATACCACAACCGGGTCGAAAAAGAAAAAAGTTGAGGAGAAATTGCTAATTACATTTAAAACCCAGGTGAGTGTATATTTCCTACCCCACTAAAGGCTTCTTTCTCATTATGTGGTTAATAACAAAATATATACTATGTGACCTTGCCTTGTTTTCATGTCACTTCTCTCGTGTGTTTGGTTGTGAGATGTGGTTTGTGGACCAAGACAAATTTGTCTGTGAATTTTTTCCTATTGTAAAGTCATGCATGTTGGGATCCATTCTACAATGTAAACACAGCACAGCAACAGAACACTACCCCAGATAGTCATGCAGTGTGAAAAACATCTGTGACTACTCTGAAAATCGGGCAGTCTGAACTCAGCATATGCCTCTATCCTTGAGTTTTTCTGTTGTTGAACGGAAAAGGTAACAGCTAACCATTGACATCCATAGTAGAGGGAAAAATACCATGGAAGTCATTGGCCACTGGCTTCCAACATTCAACAATCTTTTGGAAACTCAGGGAAATCCTAATGTCTTGGAACCACTTGAGGGTGAGTAAATGGTGAAGTTATTTATTGAAAAAAAATTGGGATGAACTATTCCTTTAAGGCAGGGGTACCCACACTCAGTCCTGGAAGGCTGGTGTCCTGCAAAGTTTAGTTCCAACCCTAATTAGACACACCTGAACCAGCTAATCAAGCTCTTTCTAGGTATACTAGAAACTTCCAGGCAGGTGTGTTGAAGGAAGTTGGAGCTAAACTATGCAGGACACTGGCCCTCCAGGACCGAGTTTGGGCACCCCTTCTTTAAGGAGACTGCATTATGATTTCATGTTGACTTCTCTTAATGCATCACTCACTCACAATTGTGCAAATGTATGAGGTCAAGGTCAAATCAGGTCAAGTGCAAATATTATGTTTGAGGCTTAAGGCTGGTTTATACTTCTGCGTCGAGTGATTGGCGTGAACAACACGACGTCTGCCTTGTGCATAGCCTTGCATTTATACTTTTGCATTGCTGTTTGTGTTGCTCTGCAATAACAATTCTGAAACGCTAGCTGGCAGTAGGTTTTTATGTTCCTCTGTGTTGAGTTTCTTAGCAGGTGTTAAAACATGTAGCTAAAACTCACTTATTCAGAGGCGGAAACTGGCGGACGTGCACCAACATTAATCATAAGGTAAACACAAAACAAAAGTTTCCATCTAGAGCTCCTTCATGGGACTCAACACCCTTGTTAGTCATGGGACTAAACAATCGCTCTATCAGGCTTGTGGCTCTCAGCACCACCCATGCTTGTCAGCACTACCAAGCCGACCAATCACAGAGCTTGCGCTTTGCGTCGTAGCGACATGTAGTTACATTTTTCAAAAGGCGTCAGCCATGCCGAGGGCTATTCAACCGCACGAAGGTTGCACCGGAGCATACTCATGCATTTAACGCAGAAGTATAAATCAGCCTTTAGTCACAATAGACAACCTAATTTCCACATATGATTGGCCAGTGCTATACCGCAAGGTCGTCCGGTCTCATGCGGCTGCTGGTCCCGCTGCTCTTGCTAAACCTTCGCTTGTCCTCAAAATCACTGCTCAGGAATGAAGGTGAGGCACAGGAGTTGGGGGTCTCTGTAGGAGTCTGTGAGAAGCTCAAGAAGTTGACCCCTAAGTAGTCTTGTCCTCTGTGCCGTTCGGTGACCATGTTCGCAGAGTTCTGCTGGTGCGCAAGTCGGTCATGAAACGGAGGGCAGGTCGGATGTAAAAGCGAGTGCGTCTGCAGAGTAGGAGAAGATGGTGGCGAGGTCAAGCATTGGTTGAAGTCTGGAGGTGGGGTGCAGGCTCTATTTGGGGTGGACAGATTTGGTGAAAGTGCAGGCATGGTGGACGGCGTGTTTGGTCGTTGTTTGGAAGCCTTGTATCCGTGCACATACTTCCTCAACTGCTTCCATGCCAAATGATACAGTTCCACGATACTAAGCAGCAGTGACACCGCTGCTACTGCTAGCATGAAGACAATGAACACATTCTTCTCTGTAGGTCTGGAGATGTAGCAGTTGACCGGATGTGGACACGGAGGGCCTTTGCACACGTAGAGTGCACTAAGGAAGACTCCATAGATCAGGTACTGGATTATGATGAAGATCACTTCCATTACGGTGCGGATGAGGATGCTGAGGACATATGTTTGCAGCAACGCACCCTTCAATCGTACCTTCCCACCTCCCCCTTCGTCCTCCTTGTTCTTATCATCTTCTGGGTACTTCTCTCCATCTCTCTGCGCTCCTTCATCGTCCTGCTCTTTCCTCCTCTTCTCATCACGGCGGACGCTGTGCATTGCGTGCCCCATGTAGATCAGAGAAGGCGTCGACACGAACACGATCTGGAGCACCCAGAAGCGTATGTGCGCAATAGGAAAGGCTCGGTCGTAACAAACGTTCTCGCAGCCAGGCTGCTCCGTGTCACATGTGAAGTCTTCCTGCTCGTCACCCCACGAGGATTCAGCAGCCGTGCCCAGAACCAAGATCCGGAAGATGAAAAGAATAGTGAGCCACACCTTTCCCACCGAGGTTGAATGCTCCTGGACTTCTTCTAGAAAGTTCCCCAGCAGACTCCAGTCGGCCATGCCTAGTCAGAGGAGCCTGAGGTGGAAAAAAGAGGTAGTGTGAATGGAAGGGAGAAAGTAACAGTTGCTCAAGCAGTACTACAGAACAAACCATCTTTATAAAATGATTTGCGTAATTAACCTAACTTGCCCAATTAACCTAGTTAAGCCTTTAAACAGAGGTGGGTAGTAACACAGTGCGATTTCAGCCATGATGAGACAAATTTGGAAAATCCTAAAAGGTTCCTGTAATCCTAGACTAATATCTGTGGTCTTTGATTGTTGGTTTGATATGTTCACCGACAGCTGATTAATGGTGGATTTTCCCTGCGATGAGGTTCTGGCAGTTTCAGAAGACTTTAGGCACTTTCCAGCAGTGTAATTCAGCAGAGATGAGTGTCAAACTAACCACCAATAGGAGCGTCAAATCTGATGCCGCAATCAGAACGAAAACTTCAAACCAGCCATGGAAATTGTCCAAACTGTTTTTTTCCCTGGTTTTATTATTGAGGCACAATGTGAGCAATATTAATATTACAGATTGTTAATGATTGACATGTGGTATCAAGTCAGTCATGGATGGATGACGTCAAACTCCGGGTGAGTTTTCTTGCGCGTCCGTGTTTGGTGCATCTTTATTGTTATTCAGTCTGACATCATAACAACTGAGATCTTACACTGTGACATGAAAGTCATGTTTGTGCATTCTGGCAAGCTACAATCATATAGGATTATTAAAAATTGCACAGTGTCAGCCAGGCTTTGTTATTTTTGTGTGTGTTTAGATTAAAATAGACCTACGATTGTAATATATTACTTTTTTATTCATTCATTTTCCTTTCGGCTTAGTCCCTTTGTTCATCAGGGGTCATGGAACCGCCAACTTATCCAGCATATGTTTTACACAGCGGAGGTCCTTCCAGCTGCAACCCAGTACTGGGAAACATCCATACACACTCATTCACACATATACACTATGGCCAATTTAGTTTATTCAATTCACCTGTACTGCATGTCTTTGGACTGGGGAAACCGGAGCACCCGGAGGAAACTCACACCAACACGGGAAGAACATGCAAACTCCGCACAGAAATGCTAACTGACCCAGCCAGGACTCGAACCAGTGACCTTCTTGCTGTGAGGCGACAGTGGTAACCACTAAGCCACCATGTCGCCCTTACTTTATTATACTTAACTATAACTTTACACAACACTAAAAGTAGCACCTCATGTCTTTTGTTTTGAAACCTTGGTACTAAAGTGGGCAAATGAGTTGCTCAGTAGGGTTCAGTCAGGCAATCAAGGGCTGTGTATCTGGAATTGCCCCCTCACACCCTCATTCACTCTTCCTTAGATTAGTCCACTAGTCCAAGTCGGCATGAAATCAAAATGTACTCCACTTATATAGCCGTGCTGCTTCTAAACGATAACATGTGCACATTATTTTGGAAAAATTCATTTGCAACACTATCATAATCAAAATAGTTTGCTTACCAAAGTCTTTTGTATTCCACACAAGAATTCATACCATACAAATCTAGGACGAAATAAGAATGCATAAATAACCTATTTTTATCACTATGACCCTTTTTGACCAGAAATTGAAAAGTTGCCATAAAAGTAGTGTATGTTTAAGGTCACATATCACACAGAATCAAGTTTTGGAAGAAGTTCGGACAGAAATGTGTGTAGGGATGGTGTGTAAAAAGCCATATTAGAGTGGTTTAAATGCATTCCAAATCCCAGCGATTTTGTTTATCTGATGCTGGGTATCTTTCCAAAGCAGACATGCCTGAACAGTGCGTTGGGATATCCAGCTTATTTGCATTTAAAGGCACAGATGCAAATCAGCTAAAATTCCTCTGACCCAAAAATTTCCAACAGGGTATAATAAAGGATCTGATAGGTATTTTGAGCTAAAACGTCACAGACACATTGTGGAGACACCAAAGACTTATTTTACATCTAGTAAAAAAGGCATAACACAGTGTAAAAAGTATCTGGTGACTAACAGTTTCTGTATTTTGTGTGTTCTGTTTATTTCTGGTTGTGAATTGCATTATGGGATGTTCATCTCTGCTCTGTCGACTTTTGATGTTGAAAATTCAAGTTCACAGTTTAACAAAAGGACTTTTATTGATGTTTTAGTAGTTTGAGACAAGATATATTTTAAGAAATAATATATAAGTTTGTAAAATGACAGAAAATCTACTGGCAGCTTATTACCAAGTTTTTGCAGCGTAATATACAAGACCAAGCCAGACAATATATAAAGTATTAAAAATGTTCATAAAAGGTTAAAAGTTGTTGGAAGAAAGATCAATGTCCCATAATGCAATTCAAAAGCCTAAATAAGTGGAAAAAAACATAATCTGAAGAGTTCAGATGCAAAAACCTCTAAGTGCTGTCTGAAATTTCCATCCAAAATGAGTATTTTTCTCAGACTCCTGTTTATGTTGAGTTATTACATTTTAAAGACCTTTAAAAGAGTATATTCTTGGCCATAAACTTGAAATTATTGAACCTGCACACAGGAGCCTGATAAAAATGCTCATTTTTGAAGGAAATTTCAAACGGCTTTTAGAGATTTTTGCATCTGAACTCTTCATATATACAATCACAAAATACGTAAAACTGTCAGTTTACAGATATCTTGTTTACAGTACAGGAGCCCTTCAACATTCAAACATTCTTTGATTTGCCCCTCTATCCCATCTGAGAAGAGAGGGAGAATGATGGGGAATTTGGAGGGGAATGCCTTTAACAGAGATTGTCATTTTTAATTTAACATAACTTTAGTTTTTTTTAATTGTTGAGCTACAAAAAAAGCAAACTGAAATTAAATGTTTCAATTTAATGTTGTGAACGAATCAGATTTTTAAAAAATTAAAGTAAATAAATATAGTCACTTGATGGATAGCGGACATTGCAGAAGACATCAGCAAGCGAATCACGTTAATAAAGTGTATTTTTTAGTCTTATAAATAAAATTGTTCATGTTTTTAATGTAAGATGTTCATTATTAAATGTATAATTATTAAAGCATTTTAAATGTAATAAATTATATTATTAATTAAATTATATAATAAATTGTATAATGAATTATAACAATAAATGAGGAAATTACATTGACAACTTTACAGTAGTATATTTTCCTCAGGCCCATCAGCCTCAATCAAGTTTAGTTTTTGGCCCTTCATAAAAAAAGTTAGGGTACCCCTGCTCTAAATGCATGCTTGTTGTGTGAGAATGAAGCTCTAAAGGGGGCAAAGCATAACTAAATGGAAACATATCAATCATAAAATGTATTCTTCTGTGGGATATGAAAGATTATATATACAGTTGAAATCTGAATTATTAGTCCCCCTTTGATTTTTTTTTTTCTTTTTAAAATATTTCCTAAATGATGTTTAACAGAGCAAATAAATTTTCACAGTATGTCTGATAATATTTTTTCTTCTGGAGAGTCTTATTTGTTTTATTTTGGCTAGAATAAAAGCAGTTTTTAATTTTTAAAACCCATTTTAAGGTCAAAATTATTAGCCCCTTAAACTATTTGTTTTTCTACAGAACAAACCATCATTATACAATAACTTGCCTAATTACACTAACCTGCCTAATTAACCTAATTAACCTAGTAAAGCCTTTAAATGTCACTTTAAGCTGTATAGAAGTGTCTTGAAAAATATCTAGTAAAATATTATTTACTGTCATCATGACAAAGATAAAATAAATCAGTTATCAGAAAAGAGTTATTAAAACTATTATGTTTAGAAATGTGTTGAAAAAAATCTCTCTGTTAAACAGAAATTGGGGAAAAAATAAACAGGGGGGCTAATTATTCTGACCTCAACTGTATGTGTCTATACATTGTACAGCGTGGTCATTAGCAGTCAAAATGTTTCATGGTTTCCAACAATCATCCAAATAATTAAGTTTTTATGGTTTTATAAATGATCATGGACACATTTAAGGTTACAGTTTGTTCATTTATAACCAATCAGCAGTATTTAGACCATTTATCATCAAGTGTTTAAAAAGACGCATTTAACCACTAAAGAAAAGAGAAAACCTTCACACAATGTACTTCAGATGGTCAACTTTAGGTCAAATAAGTTGCTTGCTAAAGCTCCATAATTCCATATTTCATCATTTGCATTACTTTTATTTATGTGCGTTATGCTTCATCCACACCAGCAGGTGTCAGTATGACGTCTTATTGACAAAGGTTATCATTGAATCACATTCTTGTATGCAATATAATGTAGTAAACATTGGGAAAAAATCAAACTATATTTAAAACTTAACCCTCTTGTCCTCTGACACCTTGTTGCAATTCAAAGTTCATTATTTGTCATATTACCACACAATTTCTACATCATATCCAGAAAAGGATGCTAAATAAAACAGGAAACGTTATACTATGCATATATCAAATTTAGTCTAATACATCTTATATCTCATTCAATTATAAAACAAAGATCTTTGGAGATCTTTGAGTTCATTCTCAATAAAAGCATTCTAAAAAAACAGGGATGTCAGCTATTCAGAGATTGTATATTTAGGTTTGTGTTTCTTTTCTTCAGTGCAAACGTTTCCCACACACTCAAGCGCTGAGAGTCTGGGAAAAGCCTACGAAAGAATTTAAGGAACCTACAGCTAAAAATACGCAAAGATGCTGATATTTACTGCCATTTTCTGAGTATTCAGTAGCGGAGGGTTTTCTGTTAGCCTAAAGCCAGTGGAAATCACGTTGCTGTCAGTGAAATTAGATTTTTAGATCATTAAAAGACTGTAAATCTGTTTATATTACTATAATTACATTACTATAAATGCATTATATTAAAGAGTGTTTTTTAGCTAAACAACAGAATTAAGACCCAACTGAAGTGCTGAAGCTTCTGAAATGTTAGCGTCGTGGGAAATGTTTGATTCAGACGTTTCCTTGAGGGCAGATTGATGTTAGACAAACATCATGTGTATCATTTTTGATTTAGTAGTTCTGTTCCGTCTTTGTGCAGCAATTAGCAGTGACAAAGTGTGAGATTGTTCTTTACTGCTCTCTGGATTAATGCAAGTTTAGTGTCAGAGTCTCAGTCCTCCAGGGGCTTTTTATGGGAAGAGGGAGCCCAGAATACTCTTTATCATGAGAACTTGAGTAAGACCTCTCTATGTGTGTGTGGGTTTAAGCGGCAGTTTGTCTGTGGGAAGCATTGGCATGTAAATTTAACAGTGTAAACAGACCTTATTTGGATCCACCGTTTATCGAGTCGGACCCCGATGCCCCACCAGCATTATTTTAAGAGTGTGTTTCAGCAGGAAGGGACATGTTTTTTTCTTTTCCCACAACAAGGGACAGTGTACATTAATCAACATTCCTCAAGGACATAAATGTACCCAAATTAGCCCAAAGACTAGTTTTCATTGGTGGTCACTTCGCCAGATGTTCAAGGCCTATAGCAATAAAAATACTAATTCAAACTATAAGCAATACTCAAATGAACGACAACCATATCAAAGAGCCTATAGTGTTCACAATGTTGATTATTAAGAAGTCATTTCTTCAACTGATAATTATATGATTTTAAAGATACACATTCTCTAACAGATTTCGGTATCAAACTGATGTGATGCTCTAAATGAAAAACAAGCTTGACCAATAGAAGTTTTTCTAAGTGGAATAATGCAATCAGCTCTAGCTGCACCCCTAGTTACTCTGTTTTCTACAGATTAAATTGAATAAAGTCAGATAGAAGGCTAGATGCTAAACCATGCATTATATATATATGAAGAGTTCAGATGCAAAACCCTCTAAATCCATCAGACCTCTTTTCTTGTAAATGAGCATTTTCATTGAGGCTCCTCTGATTATGTTCAGAAGTTTCATTGTATAGATAATGATAAGGTTATTAGCTGGTAAATAAAATAACTTTTTTTCAAAAATGTAACTTTAGACAATTCTTTTTTTTTAACAAGGTAGATTTTCTTTTGCATCAAAACCAACTAAATCCACTTGTGCTTTTTTTGCAAAAACCTCTAAATTCACCTATTGGGACAAGACACTAAACTAAAGATGCAATTAGAAATTATTTTTCCAAACATAAAACACATAATACAAACCACCTGAAGATAAAACACATAAATCTGTCAAGTAAATGGTTCATTCCGCTGTGTTAACCCCTGATAAACCAGGGACTAAGCAGATGGAAAATGAATGAATGAAATCTGTCAAGTAAGTGCATTAATCACTACCTACTGCGCCACTGTGTCGCCCTACTGTATGTATATATATATAAAGCTGAACAGCATAAAATCACGACCATCAGTCTACAGAGAAATCTCCCAGTATTTCTCTGTTGCAATCGGGAGATCAGAATAATTAACCCCAAATCTATAGATCTATCTATCTATCTATCTATCTATCTATCTATCTATCTATCTATCTATCTATCTATCTATCTATCTATCTATCTATCTATCTATCTATCTATCTATCTATCTATCTATCTATCTATCTATCTATCTATCTCTGTCTATCTATCTATCTATCTATCTATCTATCTATCTATCTATCTATCTATCTATCTATCTATCTATCTATCTATCTATCTATCTATCTATCTATCTATTTATCTATCTATCTATC